>JARHVA010010725.1:0-136544 GCA_037957365.1 Torreya grandis | reverse complement strand
GTGCAGATCCGAATCCCCCAGTTGCCTTGGTGACTGGGACGATGTTAGAGACCCATTGTGGATAATTGATGGGCTGGATGAAGGAGACAGAAAGGAGACACTGAAGCTCCTCCTTGACAAGGAGGGCAATGCGAGGATGCATCTTTCGAAGCTTTTGCCTGACAGGCTTAGCCTCTGGTTTGGTGACAATGTTATGGGTAACGATGGTGGGGTCGATGCCAGGCATATCACTGTAAGTCCAGGCAAAGGCCTTGCTATGGTCGGAAAGGAACTGGGTATAGTTAAGCTGCTCCTAAACGTCTAAAGATTGGCCAATCTTTAAGACATGAGGAACATCAGAATAAGGAAGGTTGATGTTAATGGTTGATTCATTTAACATAACCTAGGTCTCAGAAGGGAGGGAGCGCTGGATGAAAGAATCATCAGCGCCCATGTAAGAAAGAATGGCGTCATCGTCAACGCAGTGAACAGTGTGAATGGTTGCCGACTCATCTTCGATCATGCTGGGAAGAATGAGAGGGAGAGACTTGGATACCCCATTGAGCTGATAAGTCAAGGGGTCCAGGTGGATGGTGTTTATGGAAAAAAAACTAGGAGGAATGGAAACCACTGACTCCGTAGGTGAAGGTGGCGAAATAGGTGAGTGTGGAGGAGATTGGTCAAGGATTGGTTCAGGACAAAGGTCTACAGGGTCTTGAGTGGGGTCGTGATATCCCAGACCATACCGTTTCTTGGCGTCGTCATCATTGAGCGGTTGGATAGGCTGATGGGAGCCCTGCTCATAGCATCCAAAACCAAAACCCTTCCATGCACACCTGTAAAGGTAAGTATGTGCAAAGGCGGGGTTGCCCAGAAACGAAAAATCTGATGTGAAAGGTTGGGGTGAAGAAAGAGGATTACCATCAGTAGGAGCTTGATTAAGCCCCCCATAGACGAGGTTGGTGCGGAGGTGAGGGGGACCATAAGGTATGATCATCCCTATCCGATGGTCGTAGCTGGGGCTATGATGAAGGCGTCTATACTCTTGCGGAGTTTGGAACATGTCTAAAGCCAGCAAGCGATACTCTCCCAATGAAAGTCTTTGGAAGACGTCTTCCATGGGATCTGTGGTCGTCACTTGAAGAGGAGGTGTAAGGGCGACTGCCTGTTGGGAGCTGGTCAAAGCTTCTGCGGATGGAGGCGGTGCCGGGGTTGATGGCTTGATAGGAATGAGGACATCGTTTGGATGGTAGGTGGTGTTGCATGTTTTGAAAGGCGAAGGGTCAGCGGGAATGGTGTGGACTTGTCTGTCATGCTCAAACTTCACACAACGGTGCAGGGTGGAGGGGACACAGGCCATGGCACGGATCCAGGGTCGGCCCAGCAAGATGTTGTATTAGAACTCTCCTTCGATGATGTAGAAGAGCTCTGGGACTGTGCGTGGACCAACGCGGATATGAAGGATGACTGTGCCAATGGTCGTGGCAGTAGTGTCATTAAAAGAGTGCAAGATCGCGTCAGTTTTAGAGACGCAATTCTTGGGAAGAGCCAACTGATCAAAGGCGTGGGTGGAGATGATGTTGATGCTAGCACCCCCGTCGATCATAACGCGTTTAATGCATGTCCGATCGATATAGGCAGTGATGAAGAGGGTGGCATCCTGATCTTCCGTTTTGGATGTGGGAATCTCAGAATCGCTGAATGTTATGGAGGCAACAGGGGCTAAGGAGTGGACAAGGGCAGCAAGTGGTTGGGGGTCCTCGGGTTGGACCTCCGCTGCCTGCAGGGCTTGGATGAGGGCCTGACGATGTTGGGGTGAGGTTTGGATAAGATCGTAGAGGGACATCTTCACAGGCGTCTGGTGAAGCTGTTTCAACATGGAGTCATGGATTGGTCCGGAAGAGGAAGAAGAAGAGGGTTGAGGCGCGCCAAGGATAGAAATCTTAGGCTTAGGCGGTTGAGGTGGATTGACAAAAGGGTAGGTCTAAGGAATGGTAGCTTTTTCTTTCGCCTTGTCCTTTTGTGACCTAGTGGTGATGTGAATGGCATTGATTTCAAAGATGGGAGGTGAAGGTGATGAAGGGGTTGTAACAGGTTGATGAGATGTGGATGGGTTTGAAGATGTTGAAGGGTTATGAGAAGGAGTCAGGGGGCGGTCGAAAGTGTCCTCAAAGAGAAGAGTGTCTTTCTCTAGATAACGACGAATGACTGCCTTGAGGGCACAGCAAGTCTCGGTGTCATGTCCTGGTGTACGATGATATAAAAAAATCTTTGTGTCGTCGAACCAGGAGGGTTTAGACCCGAGAGGTTGAAAGGGCTTGATGGGTGGAAGAGTTATGCTAGAAGTTTGCAAAAGTCATTGCAAGATCAAAGAGTATGAGCCCACTAAAGGGTCCGTGCTCATCGATGTATGCGATGTCGGTGACTTTTGCTTGGGCGAAGTTGGAGGGGGTTTTCGTACCACCTTCTGGGTTGATGGTGCGATGACAGGCGGAGATGGTATACTCTTCATGAGAGGTATCGCCCTTTTGGGAGAGGGTAGGCTAGCGGTAGGTAAAGGAAGCAAAGGAGGCAACCGGTTTTGATTAGAGGTTGAAGCGGGAAGGACTCTGGTTAAGGTTGAAGGATGCGGGCCCAAAATGGAGGGCAATGGTGACGGAAGAGGAGGCGTTCACCTCTGTGGTTTGGCAGTCTTTTGTGATTTGCATTGAAGACTACTATTAGTTGAAGTTTGGGTAAAGTCCACCTTCACTTGTGGATGAGTGAGGTTGGAGACGGGGCGAACGCCAAGTGATTTGATAGGTTTAGGCGAAGTAGATGAGGGTTTTGGTTTTGATGAAGTTGATGAAGATGTAGACGATTTAGAAGTGGAGATCTGATTTTTGTTGATAGTCTTAGGAGGTTCTACCATGGAAGGATTAGCAGCATGAGATGAGAGGGCCTGGGCTTGTTGAAGAGCTGTGAGATGGTCTCACAATCCTTGATGTTCCACTTTCCTAGAAGGGAGAAGTTTGAGTTTCTCCACTAGTCGGGAAAATGGCTGAGAAGATGCGGGATGAGGTTTAGGCTCTTGAGAAGACGTCGACGGTTGTGGGACTGAAGGTGAGACGGGTGTAGTAGTCTCGGACCCAAAGCATGGTGAAGTCGTGACAGGTTCATGTTTGGTTGGAGATGAAGGAGAGATAGGTTCTTCCCTGGGTGGAGAAGAAACTGGTGAATGAAGCTCCTCAAGCGGGTAAAGGGTAGGGATGATAGTGCCCTCCACTTGTGGTCGAGGAGTAGGAAAGGTTGGGTCCTCCATGGGCAGCAAGAAGGAAGATGGTGAAACTGGCGGTGCTGGTAAGGTCGAGGCGTCCTCCAAAATGAGAGAAGTTGACGGAGAACTAACCGGAGAAAGAGGTTCGTCAACATGTGATGGACTGATGGATGAACTCACCTCTTGGGGTTGGTTAGAAATGAGGGGCGAGACCGTATTGACTGTTTGAATATTATGTTCATGGGTATTGTCAGTCAAAGTCTGGACGTTGTTTTGGGTTGGTGGATGATTAGGGAACGGTTGTTTGAAGATATCGATACCCTGATTAGGAGGGGCGTTAGGATTGTCGAGGATGAGGTCACCCTTTTCCAACATGTCTTGGACTATGTTTTTAAGGGTTTTACAGTTGCCCGTGTCATGACCTTTAACACGGTGGTAGTGGCAGAAGTCATTTTCCCTATACCACGCAGGGATGGCGCGTGAGGGATCAAATTATGGTGGAGGTCGGATCTGAGGGAGATTGATGGCCCCTTGTTTGACGAGTTTTTCCAGCACAGACGCGTATGATTCTCCAAGTGGAGTAAACTGTCGCTGTATGTATCTCTGCTGAAATTTGTGAGTGGCGCTCATAGATGTGGATGGTTCAGGTTGATTAGTTGAAGGCGAAGAGGAGGAAGATCTAACAACCACAACATTTGCTGAAGCTTTAGATTTAGGATTGGACGAGGAGGGCTTAGAAGAAGGGTCATTGGTTTTGGAGTTGGGATTCTTACTCCGCAACTTGACTTTATTCTCCTCGACAGCACGTAACTCAAGTTTACGAGCCATCGTGAAGGCTTCATCAAAAGTGCGGAAGGTTTGAACCCTCAAGGTAGAAGAAAAATGTCTAGCGCAGGCTTGAGAGAAAAGTTCAATAAGCTCAGGCTGAGGTAAGGAAAATGAAAGTTGATTGATAAGGCCCCTCCACCGAGCGACGAAATCAGCAATAAATTCATCCTCGAACTGGCGAATAGAATAGAGGTCTGTGATAGAGACTTTCTTGGTAATATTGATGGAGAAATGATCGAGGAAGAGCTGGGCCAGCTGAGTGAACGTGAAGATGGAATGGCTGGGAAGAGAGCTGTACCAATCAAGTGCAACACCCGAGAGAGACATGGGAAATGTGCGTAAGAGCAACGCATCGTCGTGGGCGATAAGGTAACAGGCATGTCTGAATGCCCGTAAATGTTGTTGTGGGTCTTCCTTACTCTGGAAACGAGAAAACTTAGGAAGTTACCACTGGCTGGGATATGGTCTGATGGGGACAGAAGGATGGATGGGCTCGTTATAGATTTGTTCGTACGAGATAGTGTTGCGTGAGCCGATAACGGAGGTCTCTAGGTTGGACATTTTATCCATCAGCATCTTGATAATATCTACTGACGGATTGGCGGGTGGAGCGCCTCCTAGATTGTAAGGCGCTTGAAAGAGGCTGGAAGAGGTATACGACGTAGTCGGTTGTACCAATAAGGGCGCAACGTACGGATGACTAGTCGTAGGGACAGAAGAAGTGACTAAGGATGGTTGGATGGAAGGCATGGCTAGGTTTGATGTTGTCATGGGAGGTTGGCTAGAGGTAACATGGGCCAATGGATGGGTAGCCACCCTAGTGTTGATAGGAGTAAGGGTGGGCGGAATAGAGACGACCAGATTTTGAAAGGGGGTAGAAAGTGGTTGAGTGGACTGAGATTGATTGGGGGCCAAAACCCTGGTGAAAGTGGGCCCAACGATGGAAGGAGAGGCCACACTTGGATGGTTGGTGAAAGGTTGGTCATTGGTTGAGGCAACAGCCTGGGTGTCTAAGGGTTGGACTACGGACGTCGTTGATACGACCGCAGTCTCGAGGAAAGAGGTCGGCATTCCATAAATTGGATTGCCCAAGGGGTCTCGCGTTCGGCTATTCGCGAGATAGTGTTGTAAGGCTTTGGTATTGAGGTCCAAGAATCGTGCAAAATCTTGGTCCCCTTCTGGAATAATAGGCGTTTGGGTCGGAGATGGTCTGGTAGGAGTTCTTTCAGTTTCCGAGTTGAACTCCATTATAAGCCTGGTTGTAGGCGGGGTAGACGGAAGAGGATGATGCCTCGCGTGATCGACTAGAGCCTTGGCTTGGCTACGAGTTAGAACCATTCAAGGCAAGGAAGAACGTCCTCACAAGCTCAAACAAGCAGATAAGAACTAAAAAGATGAAGACACAAGCAGATCCTAAAACCCTAGAAGTAAATTATTAGGATTATAGTGGCTTATGCCTTAGAATATGTGTAGAGGAAGATTGGCTTTGTGAGTCGGGTCCTAGAAGAAGCAGTCTATGGATGGTTTCGGGTTTTGTTATGGTGCTCAAGAAATCTGTGTTAGCTTCCGTACAGGCCTGGTGCTAAGGAGCAAGCTCCCCTCACTTCACGATTCCAGTGGTTAGCTGGTTTCGCTTAGCCAAAATATACTTCCACTAGAGTTTATCCTCCGCCAGAGAACGGAGTGGGCTTCCCCCTTGGTGATGAAATCCAAGTAGGGTCACTGGGACGGGTAAGGTATCCGCTGGGGGATGAAATCCCAGTTGGGCCTTGTCTCAGGTAAGTTAAAATGTTTGTTTTGTGCAGGTGGTTTGGTCGTGTAACATCAAGTGATCTAGATTAATTCAATATGCGTTTTAATTACTATGTGTGGTCTAAAAGATGCAGGCAAACAGAAATGAATGCAAAGTGTTTTAATGCCCAAGTCGAAATGTTTGTTCGTATGAAGACGAATGGAGAAAGAGTCGAAAAATATGAGTTTTAGCTAGTCTAGAAGTGCAAGAAAGAAAGAAATGTTTGTTTTAGTCCTGCTTATGATGTCGTTTAAGAAGAGACGAAAGGAGGCGAAAAGGAAGGAACCTAATGCACCTATATGAACGAAAGAAAGAAAGAACCCAAGGAGGACCTAGGATCCCACCGGGCGTGCCAGAATGTTTCTATGCAAAATTGCTTTCTACATTCAAAGAAGAAATAAGAAACTAAAAGAAATGGTCAAGGCTAGAAGATACCTGATAAAGTTGTGCGCACCGAAATCAGACGTTGGAAGATTCTCCTCTTTGGCTGTGGAGGAATGACACCTGCGAAGAAAAGAGACTAAAACACAGAAAAATGTTAGTCAAAGGATAAGGTGGGCTGTCAGGCGAACGCTCGATCCCGGAAGTACGAAGACTTCCTAGAAGGATATCAACCCACTGATAAAAAAGTAGAATATTTGACGAAAGTAGATAATAAAAGATAAAATGACAGAAATAAATGACAGAAAATAAAAATGCGTACCTGATATGTAGCACTGTTCTGCACAGTCGCCGGCGTCGGTCTCTGTGGTACCGGCATCGGTTATGGAAGGTGCCGGCATCGGTTAAACTGCCGGCCTCGGTCGGGGTAATGACTGGCGTTGGTCGGGGTAGGGTCTAGACGAGTTGCAGAAGGTCTGGGAGAGTCAGAACAGGGTCTTGACAGGGTCGGGACAGGGTCTGATAGAATCGAGATAAGGTCAGGACAGGGTCTGGGCAAGGTAAGGTCGGGTTTGGACAGAGTTATGGATTCGGATAGTGGGCAGGGATGTAAAGGAGAGATGCAGAACTTGGGTTTGTGGTTTGAAGATTCGGGATGACAAAAATAATGAACAAATAATAACCAAGAAGAAATAAAACAAATAGAGTAAATACTTACCTGCCAGAAGACGTGATGAAAGCCATAGTTGAAGTTGTCTGTGCAGTGTCGGATTGAAGCGAATGCAGATTGGTTGATGCCGGAGTTAGTTGATCGCGAGAGTGTTGATTGCCAGAGTCTGTGGATGTCAGAATTTAGAGGTCAATTGATTAATTGATCAGTTGATTCAAAAAATGGTTGAATAGCGTTCCGGATAGCCTCTCGAATGGTTGGCGGACGCTGATGAAGGCGAGGGACGGTTCCAGAGACGGTTCGATAACCGTTTGGGAAACCGAATGATAACTGATAACGGATAACGGTAAGGTGACCGACGTCGGCAGGATTGCCGACGTCGGCCGATAAGTGACCGACGTCGGTGACATCGGCTGGGAAAAGACCGTCGTCGACAGATGCACAATGGGGATAGAGTCTAGTTTTAGCTCTGTGCTCATTTTTACATGCTGCCAGGGTCAAGGTTGGTGGAACAAGTGATCGACAAGGGTTAAATAAGCGAAGAAGAATAAGACAGGGAATGACCAGGGGAGTTGACACGATTTCGGTGTCTACAATATCATGATGCATATTGAGTAGATAAGGAGCTTAACCACACTTACACAGTCCATGGTGTAATATCTTGTACATACTGTCTTGAAAAGGTCTGCCTTGGAAATTAGGAAAATTTAAAGGTCTAGACTCATCACTAGAGGTTAGAAATTTATGAAGATCACACTTTCTACTTGTATGATCCCTTCCAACAACTAACTTTGATGATAAAATAGGACAACATGCCTTTGTTCTATCTTAGAGGTAAAACACTTTTCCCTTGCATAAACTAGCAATTTTGAGGAAAAGAGATGAAATGGTGGACCAAAACAAACAAAGACCCTCCAAGATGATTGGTGAGTTAGAACATTCCTAGTAAAACATGAAAAGTCAAGCTAGAAGCTCTAAGTTCAAATAAGGTACTCCATATAACAAGGTTTGCAGGTAGGGTAGTTAGACAAGGTACAAGCCTAATCCCAAATGAGAGGTGATTTATAATTTCAAACTTTAGAAAGAATTATAATGTTTTGGAGAAAATTCATGGGAGTGAAACTGATGTGTCCAAACTATCTCAGAGGTATGGAAGGTTAATAAGGAGGTTTGAACTACAAAGTTTGCAACTATGCTTAGTAGGCCTAATCTAGGCCTAGACCTAGAGAGGAGCCCTATAAATTTTAGGGCTAGATGACCACTAAAACTTGTTAAAATATGTTTCTAGGATGTTTATAGAGGTATTGAAACCATAATTTTGTAAATGAATCCATCAAAAATCCATTTTTGGGCTTGAAGGCACCTAGACAATGTAAAATACTCATAAATGACTCGAATGGCTAACTTGGAATGCTTTGAACTTCCATAAATATTTGCATGGAACCTCAATATGTTTAGAGGTGTTAGGTAGGGTCCTTAAGAAGACCTTAGTGGCATTAGTTAAAGAATTCAATGTGGGATCTTCATGAATAAATGCTAAGTCCTAAAACCTTTCTAAAACCCTCACAAACTGCAACTTAGGCCCGATTGGAAAGATGAGACAAATGGAGTATCCATATGGGGAGCAAAGGATAGAGAGATGATTTGGAGTTGTAGAGGACTGTCTAGGATCCTGTTACATGTGGCTGAGGTGTACCCTACCTGTATGAATGGTGTACAATAGGGATTTTCTTGATAGGTTTGTGTGTTTTATAGGTATGGAAAAGCTTCAAAAGATGTAACTACCTTTAGGAGAAAGATTAGGACTTTTTCTAAATCCTCATGTCCATAGATTGAGCTATCTAATCTCCTAAATGTCCTTACCATCTCATTCATCTTAGTTATTCATAGTGAATAAGTAGTGAACACTTATTGAAAATGGTGAAACTTTAATTAGGAAGCCTTTTAAGGCTTGATTCATGAATGTAATGACTTGCAAAATATTGACAGGTGTCATTCCTCTTTGTTCATAGATCATAATATAGAATTGGAAATATTTTGAATGCCAAGTGCGAGAGGTACATGAGAATGAGTCATTTGTAGCTGTTGGAGATGATTGCTCATGGACAAAAGAAGATGAATGGTTTTAGACCATTCATATGCAAGTAAGGGATTTTTAGTAACCCCTCTCCCTCAGATCAATCTACAGACTTGACCCTACTCAGTGATGAGGCAATTTTGTGAAATAAAATCATGAGGGCAGTTTCATGTGCAAGCAAAAAAACATCTACACCACATATGGATAAGTTTGATGATTTGGGAGACATTTGTCCATATTTTCCTTATAGGACCTATCTCATGCCTAATTTTATGACTATTATAACTCCTTCTCCTTGCTTGACAAGTGTCTTAGTGACTCTTGAGCTTCCCCTTGTCTCTCTCCTCTCACAACTATTATATATTCTAGCCTTTTTGGCTATTGTAGACATCTCTTCAACTGAGTATGGTGAAGGCCTGCTCAATTTTTTCTTTGAACTAATAAAGGATGTTGTGTTGCCTCATTCATGACTTCATTAAGTGCATGTTATGGTTATTGTTCTTATACAAGTGTACTTTTATTACCTTGACATGTTATCCTTCCTAATGCTTTGTGTAGTTTAAATCTCTCTTTTGTAGGTCAACAAGAAGTGTCTAATGTAGATTATAGGTATAGTGAGTAGCTCATTCATTAGTGTTTCTAAAAGACCTATTTCCTAAATCCTCCTATCCTAATCTCTCTTCAAGACCCCATGCTTGAAACATTGATGCAAAAGAGGAATGTTTGATGTATGAAGTGTATGTGTGGGATTCTCTTTGGTTCCATGTGCATTGTAAGTGGTGTGAGTAGACCATCTATTTGGTGTATCACCTCCCCTAGATTAGATTTGTTTTTAGTTATCTTTCTCCCCTTTCACCCCCCAAAAGTTAGTAATAGGTTCAATCCTAAGTGGTACATCAAGGGAAATAGCCCTAATATAGAGATACACCTCAAATTTAGGTCACCCATGGCCCTGAAGTGGTTCCGTTGTGCCACTTGAATGAGGAGAGACTTGTCATCTCCTCAAGGGGTGCAAGTTCAAGTGATAGCACTATATATACTAGAGGTTTTCATATTCTTTATTACACCCCATGATTCTCATCTATTTTATGAAATGGATGCATGATATACACGTTACATATGAGAATAGACTTACATGTGTTATGTAAATTCACTATTCCCACACTTGAGGGCATTCTCACATGGGGGCATACCTATATTGAGGGCATAGTTTTTAGTGGATCTCAAGTTATATCCTTCTTACTTTCCATTCATCATATGAAGTTTTATATTATTTCTTATATAAATCTTGCTCTAGCTTACATCTTGCATATTATGCTACATGGATACATTGTGTGTTCTCTTGTGTGCCATATGAATGCTCAATTATTTGCATGTGCATGCTTGTACTTGTGTGTGATTGTGTGGGTTATTTGTCATGACTTGTCTAATATTGTCCATAGAGGATCCTCTAGTGATCATGCCATGTCTTGATGACTCATGGGTCATATTTATTGTTTTATGCTTATATCAACTTTATGTTTATTTACATTTCCTATACTAAGTGATACCATATGTTTGGTGCCATGATCTATGTCATACACACTACTATTTGTAGTATAGTATTATCTTATCAAATAGTGAATATAATGGGTAACTTCCACTATGTAGAAGGGTAAAATTATGTGGACAAGAGGGATCTAGGGCAATATAGGAAATTTTAGTAATAAAAAACTCTAATGTGCTAAAATATAGTCTAAAAATACAATGAAATGATTGAACAAGAAATGGAAATGAAAGAGAGGGAAAGAAGATTGAAAAGAACACACTAAAAACTATATATAAATTTTAGAATTAGGAACAAAGTATGGAAACCGGACA
The DNA here is from genome assembly GCA_037957365.1 of Torreya grandis. Taxonomy (NCBI): domain Eukaryota; kingdom Viridiplantae; phylum Streptophyta; class Pinopsida; order Cupressales; family Taxaceae; genus Torreya; species Torreya grandis. The sequence continues at coordinate 125,701 of JARHVA010010725.1, read as the reverse complement.
AAAGATGCTCTTGAAATCTAAACATGATTTTAAATTGGGATAGAATCAATTGAGGGCTAATTATATCTAGGTTAGAATCATTAGAGCATAGATTTATTCGAGTGATTGTATCCTTTATAATTGATTATGTCCTCTATTATTTTATACATTAAATAACATTTTGGACCTTTATGTAAATTGGTACTGATCTATATTTTGGATTCAATTTTCTAATTTATCAAGTAGAACTATTTGACTTTCTTCTCCTTTGATATATATTTAATCATTAATAAATGGATGTGTAAAAGAGTGTGCACATGTTAGCTGGCATGGGAAACCTCTTGAGGAGTTATAATTACATAGTTTTCATGCTTGGAATCAAGTCTCTATATAGTTCTAATGTTTGTGAGTCAATTTCAAACCAATGAGAGAAAGGACTTCACCTCTTCTCCCTAAATAATCAAAAGAAACTATATTCCTTTCTATGACCTTGTCTTGGTAAAGTATGTGATGACATGATACTTGGTTAATGTAGATGCAATGTAGGCTCAATTTACATGTCCTCCTTATATAAATGCTTATAAATCTTGATAAGGTTTGATGATTGTGCACTAGACAAATGTCTTTTAGGATATTTACTTAATACAAGAATGCTTGATGATGTGTAATGGCTTATGATATATCTATATATAGGGCTCCCTAGAAAACTTTGAACATAGGATAACACTAGAAGATAGTGATAAGTGAAAACCAATGGATGAATAATTAGACCAATATAGAAAGGCCCCATAAAAGGGCAATGGTCATAATATGTGGTTGGTCGATTCAAACCTAAAGGGAAAAAATCTCAAAACAAGAATTACTTTGAATAAAGGATGGATAACTAGGATTTTGGTGTTGGAAATATTGTCATTGATGTCAAAGGTCTAGCATTATTGGTGATAAAGGCCCCATTTCATTTAATGATGTTTGTAATAGTTATATTTTTGATAATGCATGTTAATATTTATTTAATATTAACCAATATATTTTTGGTTGCATATGAGACAAAAGAAGGGCCCATGGAGAAGTCAAAGAGTCACGGGTTAAAGACAAAAGAAGAATGGGATGCATTTTCCCATGAAGAGTCATCTTGGGGAATTCCAAGAGTCACCAAGTAAAGACAAAAGATGAAGGGCACAATTTCTCATGAAGGGACACTTTGAGGAATATGAAAAGTCACCAAGATAAAGACAAAAGAGGAAAGGACGCTTTTGCTTATGAAGGGTCACCACATGGCTTTTCAAATGCAAGGATACGAAGGGTCATGCAAGTTTGGCACCATTTTCCATGAGGATTGAAGGGTCACAAAGGGGAAAGGCCAGAGGTCATTTAGAAAGCTATAAATAAAGGCTTGAGAAGCCATTTGTAATGTGGGAGATGGAGTTTGATTTGAGATAGTAATATCTAGCTTAGAAGAGAAACATGAGAGATGAGTATGATTTGTATTTGTTATATCTAGCTCAGAAGAGCAAAGGTGAGAGAGGAAAGAGATTTGAAATGAACTATCATTTGTTGAGATAACAACATTGAGAGATAGTTGTGTGGTATACACAAAGGGGTTGGTGATCCTATGGGTTGGCAATCATGAATTGTTGCTATGTTGGTGCCTAAAAAAGGGGTTGATACTCATAAATTGTTGTTATGTTGGTGCTCAACAAAGGGGTTGGTGCTCATGAATTTTTTCTATGTTGGTGCTCAGCAAAGGGGTTGGTGCTCCCGTGAGTTGGTGCTCATGAATAGTTGTTGTGTTGGTACTCGGTAAAGGGGTTGGTACTCCTACAAGTTGGTACTTGCAAATATTGTGTTTTGAGTTAGTACTCATTCATATACTCAAGATTTTTCTCTGTGGTTTTTCCCACATTAGGTTTCCACGTTAAATTTCGTATTTCTCTTTATCTTGTGTGGTGTTTATTATTTCAATTTTATTACATATCTTGAATGTATGTTAAAGTGGAATTTCATTAAGGGAAAGTTTATAAGATATATGCTATATTGATTCACCCCCCCTCTTAATATATCCCATGATTAACAATTGGTATCAGAGCCAGTTCCTTTTGAAAAAGTTTTACAGCTTGAAGGTAGATCGGGAAAACACGATAGCTGGATCACATGAAGGTTTTTATACAAATAAAGCCCCTTTGTTTGATGGGATGAATTATGATTTTTGGAGCATAAGAATAAAGACTTATTTGATGGCCCTTGGATTTAACATATGGCAAGCAGTGGTGGAGGAATATGAAGAGCCACAGACACTTATAATTACTCTAGCAGAAAAGATGGCAAGTGAATGTAACTAAAGCTTTAAATGATATTTTATATGGTTTATGTGAATCTAAATTTGTTAAAGTTATGCAATGTAAATCTACTCATGAAACTTGGGTAAAACTTGAGAATATTTACAAAGGTGATGAAAAGGTTCATCAAGCTAAGCTTTAGACTTTTAGAAGATAGTTTGAAAGTTTGAAGATGGAAGAAGAAGAAGATATATCAAGTTATCTTTTGTGAGTTGATCAAATAGTAAGTTGGATTCAAAGTCTTGGAGAAATGTTGGAGGAGTCAATGGTTGTACAAAAGGTTTTGAGATATCTACCAATGAGATATGATGCAAAGGTTTTGGCAATTGAGGAGATGAAGAATTTAGCCAAGCTAAAGATGGATGAGCTTCATGGTATACTCATGGCATATGAGATGTGGATGGAACAAGATAAACCCTCAAAGAGAGAAGCAGATTTTAAGACATCAAAGAAAGAGAAAGATAAGATTCAAGAATCAAGTGATAGTTCCAGTGATGATTAAGATGACAACGGAGCTCTTTTCATTCCCAAGCCAAAAAGGGGAACAGATAAATAACAAGGAAAATTACCTTTTAAATATTTTAATTTTGGAAATATTAGACTTTTTTTAGATAAATGCACAAATAAGGGTAATGATGATGATGAAGAATAAAAGTCTACATACAAGAAGAATTTCAAAGGTAAATTCAAGAAGGGATTCGAGAAGAAGACCCTGTATTCTAAAGATCTTAGCTTAGTCGAAGATAGTGGAGTTAGCAATTCAGAAGAAGAAGAGATTCTATTCATGTCCATACATAAAGATGCCTCTACATGCAAAAGTATAGATGATCAAGAAGAAGAAGAGGTTGAAGTTGAAGTGAATCTGGAAGGAGAACTCATTTATGCCTTAGAAGAGTTAGAAGCTATTAAGAAGAAGAATCAAAGATTAAAGTGCTAGATCGAGAAAAATGAAAAGGAGTCAAAGGAAATAATTAATGATCTAACAACCACTTGGAAGAAGCCAAAAATAATGAAGAAGGTCTAACAACACAATTGAAAAAAGTAAAAAAAGAATGTGAAAGGTATGTTTTTGAAATTGCCTCTTTAAAAGAAGATATTGAAAAAGCAGTCAATGATAAAGTAGTTAGTGATTAAAAATTTGAGGATAGCACTAACATATTGAATAAGATATTAGAAAGTCAAAAGGAAAATTTAGATAAGATAGGTATCATATTTGAGAAGAACAAGAGCTATGTTGAAGCTCTTACAAAAGAGGAAACAAAAAGGGAAGAAGTGAAGAAGACAGAGGACATTTCAAATAAAGAAGGATAGAGGGAACAAAGCTACAAAAGGTAATCATGTCAGAGATATACAGATAGATTTTATTTTTATGGTTACTATTTTTATTATAATGGATATGGTCATAAGAAATTAGAATGTCAAAAAAGAGCTAATAGTTTCAAAAATAAGGAGAAGGAAAGTCATGTAGAGTCAAATAGAAGCTACAACTCTTTTGCTCCTCTGTCAAGCTTTGGTGAAGAGGCCATAATATGTTACAAATATAACATCTTCAGACACATAGCTCAGTAATATAGAAGCATCTTTGAGTCAGTCAAGAAGGACCAATGTTTCAAGGATCTATTCATCAAGAAGAAGGTTTAGATATGTTCATGATAGAATAAACAACCTGAAGATTCTATGTTGGTTTAGACAGCTTTGCATGTAATAAATGAAGATCAGCCATGGTTCATTGATAGCGGATGTTTGAGGCATATGATAGGAGACAAGAATAAGTTCAAAAATCTAAAGAAGATTAATGGTGCCACTGTGAAATTTGGAGATAAAACCACTACCAAGATAGCCAAAAAAGGCACTTTGAGTTTGGATAATGGTAGAACCAAGACTAAGAATATTTTGTATGTAAAAGGTATTAAGCATAATCTATTGAGTGTAAGTCAAATATGTGATTAGGGATACACATTAAAGTTTTATGTAGAAGGTTGTGAGATTAGAAAAAAATATTTACATGAGTTGATTGCAGATGCTCAAAGGATAGGTAACAATTTATATGTATTGTCAGATATCTTATCAAAAGCATGATAAAGGACACATTCAAGGATATGTGAGAGGAGTTGGGAGTAATTTCTATTACTTCCTACCATTAAGGTTCAGCATCAGTTGAGGGGGAGATAAGTGTTAGCTCCAGGTAGGGCCTTTTCTATTGATGTCAAAGGGAGAGAATAAAAGGTACAGGTATAGGTGCAAAAATAGGTACAGGGAATAGGTACAAGTTACTACAATAAGGGGAGTTACTATAGGTTTTTCAGATGATAGTATGTGTAGGATTCAAGATGTGGCAGTTTCAGGATTGAGGTTGCCATCAATGACAAAGGGGGAGATTGTTGGAAATATTGTCATTGATGCCATGGATGAATAATCAGACCAATATAGAAAGGCCCCATAAAAGGGCAATGGTCATAATATGTGGTTGGTCGATTCAAACCTAAAGGGAAAAAAACTCAAAATAAGAATTACTTTGAATAAAGGATGGATAACTAGGATTTTAGTGTTGGAAATATTGTCATTGATGTCAAAGGTCTAGCATTATTGGTGATAAAGGTTCGATTGCATTTAATGATGTTTGTAATAGTTATATCTAGGCTAATGTGTGTTAATATTTATTTAATATTAACGAATATATTTTTGGTTGCATATGAGACAAAATAAGGGCCCATGGAGAAGTCAAAAAGTCAGGGGTTAAAGACAAAAGAAGAATGGGATGCATTTTCCCATGAAGAGCCATCTTGGAGAATTCCAAGAGTCACCAAGTAAAGACAAAAGAGGAAGGGCATAATTTATCATGAAGGGACACTTTGAGGAATATGAAAAGTCACGAAGATAAAGACAAAAGAGAAAGGATACTTTTGCTTATGAAGGGTCACCGCATGACTTTTTAAATGCAAGGATATGAAGGGTCATGCAAGTTTGGCACCATTTTCCATGAGGATTGAAGGGTCATAAAAGGGGAAGGCCAAAGGTCATTGGAACCTATAAATAAAGGCTTAAGAAGCCATTTGTAATGTAGGAGATAGAGTTTGATTTGAGATAGTAATATCTAGCTTAGAAGAGCAGCGTGAGAGATGAGTATGATTTATATTTGTTATATCTAGCTTAGAAGAGCAAAAGTGAGAGAGGAAAGAGATATTGTAATGAACTATCATTTGTTGAGATATCAACATTGAGAAATAGTTGTGTGGTATACACAAAGAGGTTGGTGCTCATGAATTGTTGTTGTGTTGGTGCTCAACAAAGGGGTTGGTGCTCCTGCAAGTTGGTGCTTATGAATATTGTGTTTTTAGTTGGTGCTCATTCATATACTTGAGATTGTTCTCTGTGGTTTTTCCCACACTGGGTTTCCATGTTAAATCTGGTGTCTCTCTATCTTGTGTGGTGTTTATTATTTCATTTTTATTGCATATCTTGAATGTATGTTAAAGTGGAATTTGATTAAGAGAAAGTTTATAAGATATATGATATACTGATTCACCCTCCCTCTCAGTATATCGCATGCTTAACACTCCCTAGAAAACTTTGAACATAGGCTAACACTAGAAGATAGTGATAAGTGAAAACCGATGGATGAATAATCAGACCAATATAGAAAGGACCCATAAAAGGGCAATGGTCATAATATGTGGTTGGTCGATTCAAACCTAAAGGGAAAAAATCTCAAAACAAGAATTACTCTGAATAAAGGATGGATAACTAGGATCTTGGTGTTGAAAAATGATATATCTGAGGTGTTTTTGAGGAAATATAGGAAAATCAAGGGTGAGGGGAGTTTAATTTGGGACAAAAGTGTCTAAAATTTTACAAATATACACAAGTGGACCAAATGGGATTAAACATGGCAAAGATGCCATGGAAAAATATATTTTACCAAAATCAAGTGTCTACATAATGCTCTAATTTGATGTGCATATGTATGAATGCATGTGTGCATCAAAGCATACAAAAATAAAGCATGTACTTGCACAAACTTAAGGAATGAAATGATGAATAATATAGATGTTTGGGACAAGATTCACTGATGTCTTGGATTCGATAAATCTCTTGTACCTATAAAAAATTGTGAATGTAACTAGTTAATGTGTCAATAAATGGATGCAAATATATTAAACTAAAATAAAAATAGGAAAAAATGCACCTGATGGTATGCAAACCAAGCTATCACTTCTGGGAATCTTGTAGGTAATGGAAACTAAAATATGAAATGTGAGCATTGAAGAGTTTTGAAAGGGAACTCTATAACCTCAAGGATTTTAAAGTGAATCTTAAGAACTTAAGTCAACTTCTTAATTAGGGATTTAGATATTTGGGTTTCTTGGTACTTCTTTGTAAAATCATAGTCCATGTGAAAATGAATATGGCAATATAATATTTGAATGTGTGCCCTAATTTTGAGCTAAGGGATTTATACTTATCGTTTCAATCACTCATATCAAAGGATAGGGTCATGGACATCATGTGTTGTGATAGAAAATAAAGTTGAAGTAGTTAGTATATTTGTAAACCTATTATCTAGCTATAGAAAGTTATCATCATGTAAATATCGACAGTAATATATGAGTTATGGGTGAATGAGGTGATCAAGAGGGAAGTCAAATAATATGGCCTACTATAAGTAACAAGAGAGATAAATAACATGAGTGTAATTGTGTAGGATAGATGCAACCTCATGTGATGGTGATATAGTGAATGACAAGAAATATTCCTATATATAACCTTGTGAGAGGGACAAAACTATGTCCCAATGTACTAGATGTAAGTAGGATAATATAGTGTCTTGATATAATCAATGTAAGATCAATAGGAACATGGGTGTAGTAAGATTTGTATGCATAAGATATATATGATAGTGATTTACCATAATTTGGATTAAAGGGTGAGATTAATATTATTAAAATATAACTTTGAAATATATTTTAGATTAATAGATATTATATTCAAGCATACATATGAATGTAAATGGTTAATAATTGATTTTTCTTATTTGATTATAGCATATGTTAAAAATGGAAATTACTAAAGAGATCATGATACTTAGATTTTATAGTTGAATGTTTTATTGTGATTATGTTTTAGAAGTGAAAAATAGGGATACACATGCATATGGTTTGCTCGATTTAGGGACTGATTTGCTACCTGCACTGGGTCAGTTTTGTAGGATCAGGTCAACATCATTGATATTGACTTGTTGGTTGGTACTGGCTTACAAAAAAGTGTATTACAATGATTATAAATCACCTATGACTATTTTTTCTTGATTTGTATTTGTAATCCCCAACCCTAGTGATGCATGCAGATCCATAAAGTAGTCTCCTTTACCTACCCTAGTATTTATTTGTGAGGGTTATAAAATTTCAAAAATGGTGGAAGTGTAATGGGCTAAATTTACCCCAATCACCCCCAATTGATGATTTTTCATTTATTATGTATCAAATACTCCAAGGAGTGAAATCAAGCCACATGTAATTCTCCCACCTAGTATGATTGTGTAATTATGCTCCTCTACTATGTGTATGCAACTAATGATCCTAATTTAATACTTAAGAATTATTTTTTTGAACTAGATTTTTAGTGCTTTAGACTTGGCTTATAAGTTCTCCTAGTGATAGGTATGGAAATTGGGAAGAATAGGAAAAATTTTCTCGATGTGTAATAGTGTACATAGATATATCAAAGATAAGTGCCAAATCTTGTTTGAATGAGATCTTGATTTGTTTATATTTGGATCCATTTGAATAATTACTCATGCCACATACACACTAGGCTTATGAGTTGACCCTAAGGATGGGTTTGATTTTATTAAATAGTCTTTGTTGGGAGCGGGATGGTTCTGATCAATGCGAATTTTTATCGACTAGTGATAATGACCATAACTATTAGAAATGACTTGTGTACATGCATATTACTTTGAGACTTTAGATATGTATATGTACTATATGTAGTGGGTTTTAAATAGATATTGAGGTTCATATAGGTGTATAAAATTAGAATAATTGGGTTAACTCATAAGATAACATGCAAATGTGAGAGTATGGTGAATGACCTTGTTTAAGTGTTCAAGTCATGCATTGTAAGTGCGTGTCAAGATTGTCATTTTAAAGTATTCAAAACCAAATTAATATTTAATAATTATACCCTTTTATTCTAATAATTAAATATATAGAGTGAAAGGATAAAATATACCTGAGTGTGTAAAATACACTTTGTCCTTTGCGAGATGGCTATGAATATATAACTTTTCTCCATGCAAACCTATAATGAATGTGTAGTCAATGTCCATATGTGAAATATAATATATAAATATTGAAAGGATTAGATGTTAAGTACATGTATGTTTTGGTGTAAACCATGTTGACTTCATAGATTATTGGGGATGATGTTTCCTCATTAAAGTATTAGAGAGTTAGGGTGATCATGCCCCAAACTTGTGTAACTATATAGGATCCTGAGTTGGGAAGGAAATATGCCCAAACCCTTATGAATGTGGGGAAAGTACATAATGTACTAACCCAAATAAATATGAAGGAAAAGTAAATAGAACATTGTGGCTATGTCCAACTCAAAAATAAAACACTACATAGGGAAATGAGAGAACTGATTAGGCAAGGTTCGGTAAAAAATGAATCAACTACTATAGATGGATTATAGATTCAAATGCTATTTTAACTCAAGTTTGATCAAGGTCATCCATGCAAAAAAAAAAACATGATTGCAAAGGAATGTATAATGTTCATGCTTCCATCAAGCATGTAGATTTTGATAAGTGTGAAGAGAAAGTAAAACCATTTGTTATTCATTTGTAACTGTGTTGTTATGTATATGTGTATAGACTAGTATCATGCCCATTGAATATATTTACTAAATTTGAGAGCCTATATCCCAAATGTATATGAAGGTGAAAATATAAAACTTCATTCCTGTAAACTGTTGTGCATATGCCCATGCATAAACACTCAAGTGTGTATGAATCTGTGCTCAAGTGTTTGTAAAGTGAATGCATATGCATAACAAATGACCCTATATTTTGTATCAATGTGATAATGTCTATTATGTATCTAAAATATTAAAGTATATGAACCATTTGAATCTTTAAAATCTATGAAACTTATACTTTTCTCTAATTTTTTGCTCATGGAGTCTTATGACTATAGGACAAGCCCACTATAATTCCCCCTTTTGAGATGACATATGTATCCTATAAGTCACTCATCTCAAAATAACATTGAATTGTACCTTGTCATATGTAAAGATAACATCATGCAATATCATTTGATCACGTGAGAAAATGTTATCATAGTAATATACATAATAATCAAGGAATGTGTATAACATATGGAATGTAGGGCATGTAAGTGTCATGTCTATATAGGTATATTAATGAAGCATGAAACATAAGTATATCTGAATAAAAATATTGAGTAAAAATGCATGTTATAGATCATGGCATCCCTCGATGTCTGCAAGCTCAAAAAATGCAAGTGTTAATTGTGACACAATTGCCAAAGGGTCATATACAAGGGACACAAGATGTCACAATAGTCAAGGCAAATTGAAACATGCAAGAGGACATAAAAAAATGTTGAAAACAAGGGATAACAATATATATAACTTCAAGCAAACCCAAGGGCCATACACAATAGTCACACAAAAGATAATCTATCATGTAAAAGAGTAAAAACATCAATGGAGCATAAAATAAGGGACTAATCTACACCATTCATATGTATCAATGTCATATCATAAAATAATGACATATCATCTATTAATGTGTAAGAAATGAGTAACTATCAAGACACATAATAAATATAAGTGGCTCAATATGCCACAAGGTCATAGAAAGATATAACATGTAATAATATAACCTATGGAACACGATGCTTATAATGTAGCCACTAGGTAGAGGGAAAACCGAAATTTGTACGTCTGTGTAACATGTATATCCTGTATGGCACTTAGATATTGTGAAATGCATGTGTGTATGTAAATAATATGCCATCTACCAAACATATGATAAATAACATATGTAAAAAAGTAAACTAGCATTTATGTCATGCCCAAGTCATGATTTGTATTTTTTGAATATTAAAGTTTTTGATTTTTTTGATTATTTGACCTTTTTATATCTTTGGAATATTTGAGATTTGAAATCATATATTTGAAAGTAGGTCATCTTCACCAGGATTGAAATCATGATATTCATGTTTGTCCTTGAGATTATATAATCACATTGCTTCTTTTTCTTCTTCTTCTTTTTTTGTTTTTGATTGGCCCATTGATGTGTCTTCTATCATGTATGTAGATTGTGCTTCCAAATGGTATGCACCATCATCATGTTGAATTGTTATCATTATTTATTCATGTAATAAAATGATTTGTTAGTTGGTTGAATCTACTATAGCCTGCATCTATTATAACCAATGTTGTCCTAATGTGAAGGTCACTATTTTAGGAGGCATGGCCCATATGGGTACATTGACCACATTTGGTCTATAATATATTGGTAAAAATATATCTAAGAGGTTATGGCCACTATATGCTAAACTATAATTCTATAATCTATGTCTCAATTGGAGTAGACTTTTGAAACTGCATATGGCATGTTGTCTGTTATCATCAATCTAAACATTTTTTTAGTATTCACCTTCCATGAATATAGAAATAGTCAATGGATCTTTTTTAGGACATTTTATAGGCATTGTTGTTATATATGTCATCTTTAAGGGACTTGATGCTATTTTTTCCTATTGGTCTTTTAAATTACTGATAATGTCTTTATCCTTATATTTTTGAATCTATTTTTGCAATGCTTCACAATGATCTATATCATGTCCAATATATTGCACCTTTTTTATGTAAATATGCCCCATGGTTAAATGTCAATTAGATGGTAATGTGATAATATTATGGTCAAGTAGCAACTGCAATACTGGACTTGGTGTATCTTGGAGTTTTGTTACTTGTAGTGTTATTGAAATCTTAAAATCTAGGAGCTCCACATTATTTATCAAATTATAGTTTTCTTCATTTATCCAAGGCTTGATGATATTTATTGTTTATTGAGCTTGGTGTGTGATAGAATTGAAACTATGTTTCAAATTTACGTTATGCTCATGGTCTATCATTGGTGCCTTTACTTTATTTGCAAAAGATTGTATGTCCATAGTAGTTTCTAATTTGTCCTTCTTTGGTATATATGAATCATCTCGATATGTTCCAAATCCTAATGTTTGAATAGGGTATGAGATAAGTATTTTTGTAAGGGATTAGATTTTAAATTTTGTATCTGATCATCTATCATATCTGCCATTAATATATTTGTCATCACTATCATAATAATCTATAACCATGCCATTTTGATATTATGAGTTCACTCATAAAGGAAGATCTTGAGGTTGTGTCTATTCCAAATTAGATGATAATTCTTGTTGTGCCATAGATTTTTGTGTTACCATTGGTGCCTTATATTTTTTATCCTTGATTCACCCACCTCGTATGTATACATATAAGATATTGTAGTGGTATGTAATAGATCAATAATGGTATGATCTTTGAATTATGATTGTGATTGATTCTTAGGAGTAGATTGAATGAATTTGCAATATCTGAATGGATCATTTGTTGGTTCTAAGTAGTAATAGCCTTCAAGCATATATTTAACATATTTATGGTAGTAATTCCATAACATGTATCCATGGTCATCCCAAAAGTAATTTATAATATGGTTGATTAAGTACGACATGAAAAATAGTAGGTGCTACTTTGGGGACTAATATCATATCCAATGAAATGGTTCCAATTACTTGTCATGAGGTGTTATCAAATCATTTTATACTCTAATCTAATTGTTAAATAATATTAATTTTGATAACTAATAATTGTATGATGGTAGTGTAACAAATTTTCAATCTAGATCCATTAACTACCAATATATGCTTGGCCAAACTATATTGTACTTTAACTTGAATGAATAATGGAAAATTTGACTATATTACATGTTGTGTGGGTAAATCATTCATGTATAAAGTAATAAGTTTGTTATTCTCCTTAAATGAGTTCATAATTAGTTAAGGTTGCTTCTTTTAACACCTTGTATAGTATATATTTGTAAACCATTGATCTTCTTAGTAAATCAAACATATAAATATTAACACGAGATTATTTAATTAGTTGATGATGTCGTAACCTCTAGGTTGGTTGGCCTATCTCATGGGAAGTGGAGGCTTTGAGGTAGAACATGTTTATTACCTTTGGTTTTTTTAGTATATGGTAGGGTATCCTATCTTATCTTGTGTTAACAATGTACAATGTAGAATCCAAAAAAAGCCATGGGAAAATAATAGAAGTTGGATGGTAGCTATTATAACTCTGATATCTTGGGGGAGAAGGAAAAAAAGGAGTAATGCATGCAATTTGGAATCTATTGGAAATAATAGGCATCTCATATTGTATGTGATAATAATAGGATTGAAGAGAGGTTTGGGATTGTTCATTTGTAACCTTAGTCTTATTCGTGAATTTGGATTTGAGCTAAGTTATCCATTTGTCTACATAATTGATCAAAAGAATAAATACCAGTCCATGTAGAATAATATGAATATATAAATTTCATTAATTATGTTACCCAATATTTTTCATTCAACATGGTCATGATCAGTGTTTTTGTTAGGGAAAAATAAAAAACCCTAAAGCTAAAGTTTGGGACCCTAAAAAGATAAAAACTTATGGTTTTTCATTGTTTAATATGTGTACAATTTCACCAATATGTTTTACCCTATTTTGGATTAATGGGTGAGATTAATCTAAGATAGAACTTTGTAATAGAATTTAGATCAATAGACATGGTATTTAAGCATATGCCTAAATGTAAATGGTTGATAATTGATTCTTATAATATGATTAGGGCATATGATAATTATATAAAGTAATAAATAGATCACAATACTTAGATTTATGATTGACTATCTAATTGTGACTATGTTCTAGAAGTGGAAAACATGGATAATTACACCTTTGGTTCATGTGGTTGAAGAATTGATTTGTTACCTATACCCGATCAGTTCCACAGGACTGGGTCAATGTTATTGATCAATATTAAATTGATAATTGATATTGACTTGCATGGAAGTGCAGTATAGTGACTATATGGTCAGCTATGACTACCTTTGCTTTCTCTATATTTACGATCTTGAAACTTGGTGACACATACAAATCCAAAAATTAGCCCTCTTTTCATTGAAACCCTAGATGTGATTGTGAGGGCTAAAAACCTACAAAAATGGAGCAAGTGTAATTAGTTGAGTTGACCTCAATAACCCTTGCCTGATGACTAGACACTACCTATGTATCATATATTCTGAGTGAAATTAAGCCACATGTAATTCTCCCACCTAGTGTGATTATGTAATTATGCTCTTTTACTATGTGTATGCAACTAATGATTGGATTTTGTACTTGACATTGTTTATTTTGAATTATATTTTGAGTGCTTCAAACTTGGATGATGACTAATCTTACTCATAGGTATGCAAATGGGAAGAGTAAGACATATTTTATCAATATGCAATAACACATATATGTATATATAAGTGCTAGATCCCATTTAAATAAATCCTTGATTTATTTTTATATGGATCCATTTGAATAGTTCCTCACACCACTGACATGCTAGGCTTATGGACAAATCTGAATGATGGGTTTGATTTTATAAAATAGCCATTGCGAGGAGATGGATGGTTCTAACTAATGTAGGTCAGTATTGATTAGAACAAATGACTATAACTATCAAAACTAGCCCATATACAGGTGGGATTCTCTAAGAGTTTGGAGATGTTTGTGCAAGATATTTAGTAGGTTTAAAATAGATCATGAGGTTTATGTAGGTGTATAACAATAGAATAAAAATATTGAATCATAAGATAACATGCAAGTGTGAGAGGATGGTGAATAAGGACCTTATTTGAGTTCTCCAATCAAGCGTGATAAACGTGTGTCAAACTTGTCATTTTCAAGTACTAAAGATCATGTTTTACTATATATGGGTACAATTTGAGAGATTATTTGATAATAATGGCCTCAATTCATGTACTTAAACTGATGCATAATGATCCATTAATCCACAACTACCTAACTTGTGCATGTCCTTCAATCTGACTTGAAAGTCTTTTTTACTCTCACTACCTTTGTTTGAACTAGTTATATCCAATCCTTATACTTAAAATTTTTTAAATTTCATTTGAGGTCTGATTCATAATCTTCCTTCATATAACATATGTCTGTAGTAATAAATTTTAAAACTTACTAGTAGGTCTATCATTACTAATCCACTTTGTCACAATGATGAAGTTCTTTATACTGGTTTTTATAGACTAATGAGAGCACCCATTATTCAATTTTGTCACTGATGTTTTTTAAAGGTTTAAAAACATCCTCTTTCTTATATCATTAATTTTGTACAAATACCAAACCTTCTTTTAGTTTTCTTCTCATTGATCTAGTTTAAAACAGGTCTATTGAGCAACAATCAACTATGTTTTCTTATTACATGTGTATTAACCCCTAAATCCATTTGAAATATCTTTAAAACTTGTATCATTACCTTTATAACAAGTTTTATATCCAAATTTAAAGTATCTTTCAAGATATAGACGCTTTTCTTCACTTATTCTAGACAAAAATTCAAGATTTATGTATTATACATAGTCTATATTTTTGCAATATCTTACTCTATAATGATCAAATCAATCTATAATTAGACTCGTTGGATTATTAATACAAAGTCACATCTACAATAAAAATTTCAACATTTTTCATTAGGTAAATCTCAAGATATAGTCACTTTACCAGATGTGCCTTAATTTTGATTTTACTTAGTCATTTGAAACCCAAGAACTTTTATTTGATTTGTTTATATAGTTGAAGATTTTTCAAGACTTCTATTTTTTTTTGGTTTAATTTTAAATATAAATTCTTTCAAAGACTTTCCCAACACAATTTTTCCCCTTTCGCATATCACTCAGTTATACAGTCAATTATGGAATTTTGTGAACTTTTAATAATTGTTAAAATAATAGATTGAATTCTCAAAACCAAGATGAATTTATGATGTCTGAATTAAGTCAAAATCTTAAAGAATCACATTAATAGATTAAAAAATTTGAACTTCACAACACAAAAACCTTCAAACATCTCAAATTGTCTTTGAATACAAATAGAAATAATATATGGTCTGTCGATCCATTTAACTTCAAGGACTACGTAATAATATATCAAGATCATTAGAGTTTTACTGAGCATGTTTTCATTTGAATATTTCAAATCGACTATGTGTGACTACATAATTATTATTAACTAAAAATGATATATTTGATTTAATTTGCTTCTTCTAGTCTCCTAAAACATGAAGCATATAATATTAACATATGAATTCGTTAAATCTTACCTCTTTGATGTACATACATGCATATAATCCTATTGCAATCCATATTAATATATAAAAAATGAATACATATAACTTAAAAAAGATTTTTTCTATTAATAATTCCTCATACTTTCATTATTCAAACCTATTCACATATGCAGGCCAAAAAGGCCTTATGTCTTCTATGCAGACCTTCTCCTCTCCTTAGCAATTTCTGCTTTTCTCCTCTTATATACACGTAGATGATTTATGAGGCTTGAATTATATCCATTACAAACATAGAAAAATGATAAGTGTAAGTACATAACTTACTCAACAACCTTATTCTTAACTTAGTACATATTATCCTTGCTTCCCAACGTAGCAATCAACTTCTAGAGACTTGGTGAGTTGTCTTTCATCTTTCACCTAGTTAGAGGCTTTTACAATTTAAATATGACTTTAAATTACCACTATATGAATCCTTATATCACCTAGGACCTATAAGACTCTTTACATAGCATGACTTGACTTCTTGCCTTCACAAACATGGCTTATTTTGACTCACATTGACTTTCATTTACAAACATGTATATAGGTCAGTTGATGCTCCTACATCATTAGTAAGGGTAAAAGTGCCCCCAATGTCATGATAAATGTATATATAGTATCAATAAATCTGATGGGATAGTCAAGGGTGATGTTCCCTAGGTAGACAAGATATGGTGATGAAGGATACATATAATACTATTAGTATACCCAAACACAGTAAGGACCATGGCATTATAGGCATAAAGTATAATATATTAAAAGGATTAACATTCATGATATAAATTAGAGCACCAATTATTAAATTTTGTCACTGATTTTATTTAAATTCTTCAAAAAATCCTCTCTTATATCATTAATTTTATACAAATAACAAACCTTCATTTAGTTTTCTTTTCATTGATCTAGTCTGAAACACATGTCTATTGAGAAAAAATCAAATATATTTCATTATTCCATGAGTATTAACCCATAAATCCATTTTAAACATCTTTCAAACATGTATCTTTAACTTTATACCAATTTTTATATCCAAATTTAAAGTATCTTTCAAGATATAGACGTTTTACTTCACTTATTCTAGTTAAAAATTCAGGATTTCATTATTACAAACAATCTATATTTTTGTGATATGTTCCTCTATACTAATTAGATCAAACTATAATTAGACTCATTGGATTATTGATACAAAGGAACATATACTATCAAAATTTAAACATTTTTCATTAGGTAAATCTCAATATAAGGTCACTTTACTAGACGTGCCTTAAAATTGTTTTTGCTCAATCATTTAAAACTCGAGAACTTCTATTTGATTTGTTTATATAGTCGAATATATTTCAAGACTTATAATTTTTTTGGTTTAATTTTAAATCTAAACTATTTTAAATAATTTCCCAAAACAATTTGTGCCCTTACACATATCACTCAGTTACACAGTCAATTATGGAATTTTATGAACTTTTAATAACTGTTAAAATAATAGATTGACTTCTCAAAACCAAGATGAATTTGTGATGACTGAATTCGATCATAATATTAAATAATCACATGCATAGATTAACATATTTTAACTTCACAACACAAAAACCTTCAAATATCTCAAATTGTCTTTGAATATAAATAGAAATAATATATGGTCTGCCGATCCATTTAGCTTCAAGGACTATGTAACAATCTATTAAGATCATTTAGAGTTTTACTGAGCACATTTTCATTTGAATATTTCAAATTGACTATGTGTGACTACATATTTAGTCTCATCTGAGAATGATATATTTGATTTAATTTGCTTCTTCTAGTCTTTTAAAACATGAAGCATATAATATCAACATATGAATTCATTAAATCTTACCTCTTCGATGTACATACATGTATATAATCCTATTGAAATCCATATTAATGTATCCAAGTTGACTACATATAACTTAAACAAGATTTATTATATTAATAATTCCTCATACTTTCATTATATAAACTTATATACATATGCATGCCAAAAAGGCCTTGTGTCTTCTATGAAGACCTTCTCCTCTCCTTAGCAGTTTCTGCTTTTCGCCTCTTTATATAAACGTAGATGCTTTATGAGGCTCTAATCATATCCATTACAAACATAGAAAAATTATAAGTGTAAGTCCACAACTTACTCAACAACTTTATTCTTAACTTAGTACATATTATCCTTGCTTCCCAATGTAGCAATCAACTTCTAAAGACTTGGTGAGTTGTCTTTCACCTTTTACCTAGTTAGAGGCTTTTATAATTTAAATATTTAAATATGACTTTAAATGACTACTGTAGGACTCTTTATATCACCTAGGACCTATAAGACTTTTTACATAGCATGACTTGACTTCTTGCCTTCACAAAAAGGCTTATTTTGACTCACATTGACTTTCATTTACAAACATGTATATAGGTGAGTTGATGCTCCTACATCATTAATAAGGGTAAAAATTCCCCCAATTCCATGATAAATGTATATATAGGATCAATAAAGCTCATGGGATAGTCAAGGGTGATGTTCCCCTAGGTAGACAAGATATGGTGATGAAGGATACATATAATAGTATTAATATACCCAAACACAGTAAGGACCATGGCATTGTAGGCATAAATTATAACATATTGAAAGTATTAAAATTCATGATGTAAATAATGGAACAAAGCATAGGATATCATATAATATAGGAAATATAAATAGACAAAGTCAAAAATCATGCATAGAATATGCAATCATTGTGCAATAAGTAAGTGAAACTAGTTGTTCAAAGAAGTGTGTCACAAAGTTTATTCATTATCAAGTTCATATTGTTTAGTAAATTTTATCTACTATGGTGTTTCCATATATGTAATATATAATCTAAAAGAATATTTATAGTTTAAATTAATAAAACATTAGATATAAAAAATCATTTATTGTTTTCATTTATCATTTCAATCCTTGAATCCATTAATTAAAAAATAATAGTTTTAACACTTTTTATAAACAAAAAACAAAAAAGAGGGCATAGTAACACACCTCAAAAAGGAATCATATGGTTTTTAAGGTCATTTGATATGTTAATTTGGACTCTAGAGGTGTTTAAATGTAAGGGGTGCATTTCTAAGAGCAAGAAATGGTATTGGAAAATGAAATTATATTATATAGTTAAAGATAAGGTGTCAATTTGATGACCCCTTTATTCTTTCATCAAGTGAACCAATTTGACCCCAAATCATGTTAGATCTAATATGGAAGACAACTTTTTTTTTTAAAATTTTAAAATTATATAAATTACATATGATCATGAGATAACATCATTTTATCATGTTCTTGAAGCAACCAATATTCAAACACATGATTCAAATAGAAAGAGTTATACATTTTATTATCTAATAAAATAAGAATAATCTTACATGCATTTTTTTAAACACTAATACAAAACTTTAGGCATTAAAATATAAGTCCTTATTTCCCACTATCTCCTGAGCTCAACTGATTGACCTTAAGGGTTAAAAACACACTTCAAATACATTCTCATATTTTTTTGAAGCACTCTCAAATGTTGTATCTTTATGAGTTTATACACCCCTATTTTTTTGGAGAGTTCCATCTCAAGTCTCTTGATTATGATTATTTTCCCTATTTCATGATTTTCTCATATCATCTCTAATTTAGGATAAAAGAGTAAAAATAAGAATATTTAAAATTGATCCTAAGCAATAACTAATGAAGACAATTTAAATTTGGTTTTATTTTTAATTTGTCATCTCTTTGATTGACTTTTTCCAATCACAATCTCTAGATGTAATAGACGATATAAATATAGTCCATGGTTTTCTCTTTACTCTTGTAACATAAGATCATTTTAATTCCTAGGATAATCTAATATCTTCTTAATAAGCATTCAAATATGTTTTCTAGAGTTGTTTCTTTCATGGGAGTTAAAATATAATGAAAACAAACAATATATAAGAACACACTAGATTGCTCCATGTGTCAACATCTCACTAAATAGAGCCAAATTATAAGCACAACCAAGGGAAAAACCTTTTATGAGATGAACTCATGAGATATTGATATGTGATAAAATTTTGTTTCATAGAGCACACATGAGTTATCAAATTATAGATAAATGCTTCCAAATAGGCTCTCTCAAAACATGACACTTGTCACAATGTTATTTCATGAAGTACTTATAAAAATGAAACATTGATAACACTTGAGATACTAATATCTATAGTTTGATTGCATGATATTAAGATGTGTAAAATGATCTCTTTGCATGACATTGATTAAAACTACAATTTTGAAAAAAAAAGTCAACAATCAAGAGTCCGTGTGGAAGTAACACCTACTTAAATGTCATATCATGGAGCATTTGGAAAATGTTAAAACCTAAGATTAGTATTGAGCACACTTATGAGATGAGTGAAATAAATGCTGACACTTTAAGTAATATCACTTTAGGGAACCTAATGAAAATTGTAGGCAAAAGATAAAACCAAATGAGATATCATGAAAAAGTGAAAAGTGGCATATTATTTAATATAGTTTGGATTTAATTATCTAAACAAGCCAAAATAATTGAAATTTAGATTACATAATATATAACATAAAATACACAAATTTGAATTGCTAATAATTATAGAAATGACTAAGAGAGATGACATGTATTTGATATTCTAATTTCTTTTGCTCACTGCATATGTATACTCACCTAAAATAGTTTGAAATGGCTCTATGGTTACTTAGATCAGGGAGTTAACTCTTGAAATCTACCAAGATGATGTTGGCAAAACTTAGATACTTACATAAATAATATCTATCCATTTTCTACCAAAACTATCCCTGAGTAATTTTTTGTTCTTTTCTACCATAGATTATTTCCCTTGTCTATCAAGCTACTTTTTTTATAACTTATTGACATTTTTAATGTTCACATATCCCTATTTTGTCTTATTTTTCCTTGAAACCCTAACTCCACTTTCAAAACTTACTTGAACTAGACTAAGGGGTTATAGATATGGGTTGGATAACCTCAAACACAACTTGCTGAGTGGTTGAACATTGCCTATATTCCAATGTTTGGAAGATGGATAAACCACATGTTATTCTCCCACTTATGTGTATGTGTGATCAATAACATTCCACTAGAATGCAATGCATCTATTTAGATTTTGACACTTGAAAACATGCAACTTTGACCTTATTTTAGTGTTCAAACTTGGATTTTAAGACTATTCCAATTAAGGTTTTTTAGATTTGAGTGCCACATCTTGGATAGTGTCTCAAAGATGTGCAAATAAATATCTTAATATGTAAGTGTTTTTCAATGTAGTTTCCCAATGGTAACCAAGTGAATAATACTTCAAGCTTATATTTTATTTATAGGTAAATCTTTGGAAATTCCCCCCATAAATGACATGTGAAACATGCTTAGGCCAACCCAAGGGAGATATTTTAATTTAAAAAATAGTTATTGAGAATTTTGGGACATTATCGGCAAAGGTAAACACTACCTATAACCACTAACATTTAACTATTACCAACACTATCTAGAGAGGTAAAAATAATGATCTGGCATATGGAGACATTTTCTATAGGATTTCAGAGCATTATGACATAGACTAAGGACACCCTGCATATGAATAATGGTGAATTGGGTTAGCTAAGTCCATAGATATATGAACAGATAAGAGAGAATGTGAACAAGAATTAAATGTTCATGGATAAATCATGTATGTCGAAGATAGGTCAAAATTGATGTTGTTAAGTGTTTAATACCAAATTTAGGTGTCTAAAAATGCTTGCCTTTATGTCTAGTATTGAATATGCTAGATTAAAGGAAAAAATAAATAAATTTGGTACTTTTATATAATCACAATTGATGTTGATATGTATACCCTAAATATCTAGTGTGTTCCATGCAAAAACTATAAGGAAACATGTAGAAATAAATGTCTACTCATGATATAAAATATGAAATAACTTAGATAATTAAACTACTTACAAATGAAAATTCAAGAAACAAATATACCTATGGGTATGTGAACCAAACAATGTTTGTTGACCTCATTAGATAGTTTCATGGGGTGATTATGCCCCATAGAAATGCCATAGTTAAAATAGTGGGTTGAGAAATTAAATTCTTTAACCCCCATTGGATATTGAGAAGTGCTAGAAGTTAAGCAATGCAATAACCTCAACCACACTGCTCAAAATATCATCATAAATATTTTAGGTTCAGCCCTAAACCAGGTTTGTATATAAAATTTATAACCCCAAAATAGGTTTTTATGTAAATTCAAAACTCTAAATCAATTTTTGTAGATGGCCATAGTGGTTATGTAGTACCATCGATCCCAAACATAGAAATATAAAAGTGCAAGCACGAAAAATATCCATCCCCAAAATATAAACCATCTATACCTCAATGTGATATAAAATTACATACTTTATATGTCAACATTCTTAATCTGATAAATCTAAAAAATTTCTCAATGTAATCCATGTAAACTACCCCATTATGTCATATAATCTATCAACCTATTATAGAATGTCTATCAATCTAATAAATTTGAACAATCTAACACTTGTAATCTGATAAATCTACTTAATCTAAACTAGTTATTAATTATAATCATATAGAATGCCATACATATGAATTGCATATGCACCAATTTTAATCTCAATCTAAGTTATATATTATGATCTAATATCTAAACCATCTATCTATCAAGGCCTGAATCTATATGACAAGCCTACTAATATGCCCCCATTTTGAGTTGAGGGATGAAGCTTGTGAATTACTCATCTCAAAATAAAATATTTATATGCATCATATTTTATAGAAAATATTTAATCATGTAAAGCATGTGTGCTAACATGATAAGAAATGTTGTCATAATTTTTATCCTATAGGAAAATATGAGAAGAGTAATACTAAAACCCATGATTTTTATAACTTTGATTTAGTTGTAGGTATTTAAGAACCCAAGGAAAATGAAGATAAAGATTATGCACTACATTTTATGCAACTTGAGATAATCCCAATGAATATAAAAGACCTTGAATAACCAAGGCTTGATAGTATGCAATCAAATCAACTAAGAGGATAAGAAGTCTTCATTCTAGAGGATAGTGAAGAAAAAAGGACAAATCATCTAGTTGAGGTGATTAGAGAATTTCTTGGAGAAATAATATAACTTGAGGGTGAGGAAAATGTGAGAATATTATTGAAATTAAAAAAGAATACTTGCTTTGCATGTTAGTCATGGGTAGAGACAAAA
Organism: Torreya grandis; assembly: GCA_037957365.1. Lineage (NCBI taxonomy): Eukaryota > Viridiplantae > Streptophyta > Pinopsida > Cupressales > Taxaceae > Torreya > Torreya grandis. The sequence goes on along the minus strand of JARHVA010010725.1, from coordinate 102,619 downwards.
GAGAATATGAGTGAATTATTATCCATCTTGAGATATGGGTAGAGAATGAGAAGATAGTAGGACAAGTCCCTCATTTGTTAAGAGAAGATGATTTAAATAATATTTGGAAAATAACATAGGAATCATGTCACCCAAATGATATAGATGTAAAAGATAAAAGAGTTGAGGTTGTTGCAACAAAGGCAACAAAAGAAGAGAAGAATGTGGTGTTTCACAACCACATGAATAATGAAGAGGTGAAGCTAAAAGTGTAAAATCACTCATCAAGAAAGAAAGTGAGGAGAAACAATTGATTTATAAATTATCTAGAGTATGTGAAGAAGTAGAGGAAGAAGAAGAATCTTTTGTGACTCTAAAAAATTAAGAATAAATAATAAATATGGTGGTAGTAAGGAGAAGATTAGAGGAAGAGATGGAAGCCACAAGGAAAGAATAGTTTCAAATAGATAAGAGTGATAGAAGGAAGAATCCAATAGTAGGTTGGATAAGTAATGAATAGAGCCACATAGTATTTTAGAGTATGTGGTTAAATGATAATGGTGGGTTCAAGCCCATAAGAGAACATAAGATACAAAAAAGAGCATCTTTATAGAGGTGATCGAATAGACTTGGGTTTAATCCCACAAGTAGATGGAATAAGAAGAAAATAACCATTTGATGGAGGTGGATAGACTATGCCAAAATAGTGGGTAAAAAGAAGATAATAATTTTACAAAGGTGGATGGAATATAGTGGGTTTTATACCATAAAAGAGGAAGGATTTGAAACCTTAAAAAATCTAGAAGTGGAAGAGAATGAGAAAATCACATGAGATATCTGGTGTGCTAGAAGGGAATGCCATGGTCATCAATCTCAATGGAAAAAATAGTTATTTTACCACTTGTTCCATCTATTTGAGTAGGAACTCACATTTTAATTATCTCAGGTGGCTGATTAAAAAAAATCTAAGGTGAACAAGTAATCTTACATCACAAAAAATAGGGAGGCAGATTGGGTAGTGTAGACACTAAATCTAAATTTTATAGCACCTCAATCTTGTACACTTGGAAAATACATATCATGGATGTAATTTTTATCTTATATACCTTCCAATTACTAAAATACTTGCATATACTATTTCTTTGTGCCAAATTATTTATCTCTTAGTCTGACCAATGTTATTTTAATGATCCAAACCCTCTATCATGCTCTGAGTACTGTAAACATACTTATCTTCTATCACTACAAGTTTTGGACCTATACCTATTTTACATATTCTCAGACACTTGTGTTCCAATCATATGCCTATGTTGATGCAAGTGTTCTATTCTAATGCAAGTGTTTAGTGCCCTAAAGTCATCAAATTTACAAATGAAATATATACCTATGGTTAGCCTAAGTGGTTTAATGCGAGATTAATGTAGGGGCATCTTTAAATGTAGTCATTTTGAGTTGTTTTTTTTGGTAGAGGTAATTTAGAGTGTGGTTGTCTAGGTTATAAGTTCTAAGAGTTCATAGAATTCAAATTTGGGCTCATATGTCATTTTCTCGCCATTTCTACAAATTTGAAAATTTGAATGCTTTTGTCTAGTTTGGGTCTTATAAGCATGTGTGGAAGAGCTTTAGTATTTTAATATTATTGATTTGGGATCTATACAAGGGTCAATGTCTCTTTAGTACATGTTCAAGTCACGTATTTAGTCCTTAATATAGATGTGTTAGGAGTTAGATGTTTTGAGCCTTGTCAACATTCTTGTGAAGAAATACAAGAATCCATTGAGGTAGTTATTAGACATATATAAACTTGTAAATGATATTCTGGAAGTCATATGGAGATGGATTAAAGATCGAAATTAAGTTTAAACCCCAAATTAATAATAAATTTTCTTTATTTTGACAACTAACTTGCAAACCTTATCTCACCTTGTAATCTGTGCTCTTGAAGACTGAGTTACATTGTGAATTGAAAGACTATGAATGTGATAGTATTGCATGTGAATTTGATGTAAACATGCAAATTAATGATAATAAATTTAAGTGTATTGTAATTTATTTCTAATATGGTGAATATGTTACTCCAAGGAAATCAATGAAAGCTTTCAAACTGATATCTAACTGTCTATTCACTTTGTGATTGTATTCTATGATAAGAAAGACTATGTACACATATTTGGAGTGAAATATGTTATGGAAGGTTAATATAATAACCTATGTAATTGGTAATTTTTTTTCATATTGATCTTAAGTTTATCTAAATTTTTATTAGTTATTTCAATAGTAATATGTAAGGAAATCTTACAAAACTTGTAAGTGACTGTAGAACCAGTCACAAGCAAATTCAAAATCTTGCCTAAACAGTTGTTCGAAGTGTCAAGAAGAAAAAAAATGGTTCAAAAAAGGTTTTATAGGTTATTAAAATCCTAATTAAATTTCCACATGTACCTAAAATTCAATTTTAAACTCAAAACAAGATATCATCTCTCAAGGAGTATACAGTCTCACAATCAGACCAAGAATGTGAATTATTAGTGGAAAAGAGACATCTAAATGGAGATTAAATGCTTGGGAAAGGTAAATGGGGGTTATAAATACCCTAATTAATCATTATATTTTTTAATTTTTTTTAAATGGATAATTATTCAAATTTACCCTTCTTGGGTAGATACAATCAATGAAAACCCTATTCTACGGTTTGGAAATGAAAATTGATGTTATTGGAAATCTAACCAGCTAAATGTTCTAATTTTTGGTTATTAGTTGGAGAATAGTGTGTTTTAATATATTTATAAGGTTTTAGACTTTTAAGGTACCTTTATGTACAATATTAGATGACTGTGTGTAACACAGGGTAAGGAAGACCTAATAGGGTTAAATAGAGCCTAGAAAGAGATTAAAAAGGTTATTAAAGAAGTGAGTTAGGTCATAAAACTTCATAAAGAGATAGTAGAGAATAGAGGGTGTCTAAAAATCCCATTATTTTCACAAGATCAGTTCATACCTATCCGTACAAGGATAAAAGGTGTGAAAAAAGGCTACTAGATAAGCCTGTCAAAGCAAGGAAGTAGTGAATGTTGCAAAGGGTTATTTGAGGAGTATTGTGGATTGGATGGAGGTTACAAATATGAGTTTAGGTATTTGGTTATTAGATGATAATAACCCTAAAAAACCCAAGATAAACCTAATTCATGTATTGAGTATACTTACCCATGTACTAGTCTCAAGCAATGAACAACAATAGTGAAGGGAGACAACAAGGATAAGAGAAAAAAGGTCAAGATTGGAATGAGATGAGTGGATGTTGAGAGGTGAATGGAGGGTCTAACAATATAAGAAAATAATTCAAATAATTTTAATGGATAGTATCATACATAAGAAATATTTTAAGCCTTAAAGGAGTTGACAAACAAGTAAGGATTAAGAAGAGAGATTAAAGAGAAATAGAGTTTGAAGACATAAGTTAAAGGATAAGCATGGAAAGTTAGAGCTAGGCATATGGTAGGGGTAAGTGTATGTATTTGCATCTACAATTAGACAAGTTTTTGGAATATCTCTGCATCATAGATTTTTATAAAAGGGATTCACACACACACACACACACACACAAAAGATCATCCCTCATTCATTCCTCACCTATTAAAAACCTAAAAACTCATAAGGTAACTTACAAAAAACATTTAATTAATCAATTAAGTGAGGAAATATTCCTAATTTTCTCTTATTTCTATATCAATCATAGGGACAACTCATCTACAAGTTTGAATTAATGAAGGATCACTCTATGAGTCCTATTTGTTAAGTTATAAGATAAGTCACTATTGTACTTGTTTTCCACATATTTCATCCTTATGCACACACAAGCCAACACATATGGGACAACTACATCAGTCTAAGGCCCTCTTTAGTGTAGTGGATATATAGGCAACACCTATTGACATAGGGGTATTTGGAGTTGTCTCAACACCATAAACCCACTAATCCATTTTTCCCACTGTCACTATGAAAATGAATAACTAGGGTTTTACAATTTAACAAGGAGTGACAACCCATGATCTATATTTATGCACACTAGAGAAAAGGTGACATAGAACCCAAAACATCCTAGGTGGTCACATTTAGATCCAATAGGTATTACATATTAGACACCTATGTCTAAGTTAGATAGAAGCATTAGTGCAGTTATTCAAGGTTGATGCAAATGTTTGAGGCTACATAGATCAAATTTATAAAATTTGATGACTAGTTGACGGCTTGATCTAGTATATTTCTAGACTATTCCATATCAAATCTACATGCACATTTTAAACCAACTAATTACTCTTGTTTTCAATTCTTTGCTATATTAATCGATAGTTTTACTTACCATTTTTAGCACATCTTAGCATTTAAATTCATAATATTGTTTATCTCAGTTTGTAATTAATTGACATTCTATAGATCTATTTATCACCCTTGTGCTTATTCATTTCCATTTATTAATCCTATACTATATTTACCCATCTCAATTTAGGGTCAAACATTTGGTGAACTTGACCTCAGTGTCTTTTGCATGCAAAACCCTAATTTGATTTAAAATTTCCTATTTTTTTGATTGTTGTAATTTATTTCAAATTCTGAATCTTTTATCTATAAGCAATGGAAAATGTTAATAAAAAACTCATTTTCAAATTGAAGATAAATAAGCATTATTTAATCATCTTAATAACAATAAGGGCTTACTAGATGCATTTTTTTATGTTACAAGAGATGGAATCATTAAACATGTTAAAGCTAAGGCTTCCTCACATAGTGATGATGAATCCTTAGGTGTTACTATAACTAATTCTATACTAATAACCCTAATTTTGGGAACATCACTACTTCATACTTATAATGGGGTCACATGATGTTCGGATATAATCCAACTAGTGTGTAAGAAAAAACAAATAATGTGGAGATAACAAACTACTAAAACAAATGATTAAAATAACACATTACAAGAGAGTTACATGGAAACCTTGCAAGGTGCAATGAAAAACCATGAGGAAATTGACCATTTTATTATTCTATTATCTTCAAAAATATCTCTCCAACAAGTCTTCTTCTCTAACACACTCTCTTTATAATTCTTTCTCTCAAGCATACAAGCTCATGAAAAAGCTTTTTAGCAAACTAAATTACAAGCTTATTTTCTAAAGCTCCAAATCAATGTACATAACAAAAAGAGTGTCATACATAAATAAAATACAAGGAGAGAAGATAATAATGGATGGTAAAGAGTAGAGAGGAAAATTTGACCCCCTCCATATGGCCTTACTATTCATGAATAAGAATCAATGTCTCCCTCAGATGTGCTAATCAAAAGATGCTCTCCACTTTTGAATTAAGGTTCCCACCTCCATGTGACCCAAACATGTTGTCCCTACTTCACATGTGACTTCCAATCAAGCGTAGTGGCCAATTTCTCTACAATCCATGTGTACTCACATGAGTTAAAAGATGCCTTAATCATCTTTTTTTGACTCCAACTAAAAGGGCCCATAGACAAATGTGCCCCACAACCATATGGGTGATGATGCTTTTTCCCACATGCCTTCAAAAGTCACCCATCATAGAATTTAGACCCATATCTCTCTCTTAATTATTTTATTCAATAAATATTACATGTGGACCATGTCACATCAACAAGGAGCCACCTCATTCACCTAGTCACTGCCAACTCATACTACCACCTCATCACATGAATAGTGATGGTGAATAATATGATTAATAACTATGAATAATGATTTCACATCTTAACATTCTCCCACTTGAAGTCAATACATATAGACTTTGACATACATGCATATTATACCATATAGCTACCTACCATGCCTGATGTTACCTTCATCATAATTTTAACAATCCCAGAGAAGTTTTGCACCACTCAAACTTCTCTACCCTGATTGGATTTGTTAACATGTATACAATATTATGTTCAGTTTCTACCTTCAACAACATGATCCTACCATCCTCCACCATGTTCCTAATGAAGTGGTACTTGATATTAATATGCTTTATTTGATCATAAAATGCTACATTCTTCGCCAAGTGAATTATACAATGACTATCATAATGCAAGGTAATCTCTCCTTGCATCTCCCTGAAGTCACACAACAATCGCTCTATCCATATTTCCTCCTTGAAACCTTCAATTGTAGCCACATAATTTGCTTTAGTGGTTGATAAAGTCACCATTGGTTGTAACTTAGAAGCCCAACTCATAGTTCCACCAGCAAGAGTAAAAACATAACCTATAGTGGACTTTCATCTATCCCTATCACCACCAAAATCAAAATCTACAAAACTTCTTATCTTAAAATCTACCCCTCCATAGCATATTACAGCATATGAAGTGCCTTTAAAATATCTAAATATCCACTTCACCTTAGACCAATGATCCTTTCCAAAATTTTCCATGAATTGGCTGATAACTCCCACTGCTTGGGAAATATGTGGTCTTGTGCTCACCATGGCATACATGAGGCTCCCTACTACTGATGAATAAGGTACACTAGACATACTTGTCTTATCTTCCTCCATATTAGGACATTTCTTGAAAGACAACTTAAAATGTGCAAGAAGTGGGGTATTAAATGGTTTGGCATTATGCATATTGAACTGCTATAGAACATTCTCAACATATGTCTTCTGTGATACCCAGATCTTCCTAGATTTCCTATCCCTATGTATCTTCATCCCCAAAATTTAGTTTTCTACTCCTAAATCCTTCATCTCAAAAGTCCTAGCCAATTGATCCTTCAAATAATTGATCCTCTTCATGTTTGGGCCTGGAACCAACATGTCATCACATATAATAGTAAAATAATAAGGATCATATTATTGAACTTCTTATGATATGCACAATGATTAGATTTGCTTCTGCTAAATCCCTGGTTCTTCATGAAGGTGTCAAATTTATTGTACCACATTCATGATTCCTGATTCAAATTGTACAATTATTTATTTAATATATAAACCATCTACTCCTTTCTTTTTACCTCATAACCCTCAAGTTGATCCATATAGATCTGCTCCTTGAGATCACCACGTAAGAATGTCATCTTCACATTAAGCTACTCTAGCTCTAGATTATATGAAGCTACAAATACAAGCAACATTCTGATAGTAGTAATCTTCACAATAGGAGAAAAAATCTCATTGAAATCAATACCTTACTTCTACACATAGCCTTTTACCACCATCTAAGCTTTATATTGCTATGACATACCATCACTATTCTTCTTCAGCTTATACACCCACTTGTTACCAACACTCTTTATTTGAGGTGGGAGATCCACAAGCTTCCACATCTCATTCTTATGGATTGGTCTCATTTCCTCCTCCATGGCTTTCCTCCATTCTTTTGCATTCTCAGAATCTCTAGCTTCCTAAAATGAACTAGGTTCACCCATATCAGTAAACAAAACAAAAGATGACTAAAATGTAGGAGTATACCTTTATGTATCTTTGTTGGTATGAGTGGACCTTATAACTTGTGGCTACTGTACTTGGTGTTATGCTTACTATTCTAGAGCATCAACTTGTTCCTTTTTATCTTCTCCTTCCTTGACTACTTCAATTGGTACATCTTTAGATGTCTATTGTACTTCCTTCCCTTTCATAGATTTTTCATTACACACAACATCTCAACTAGAAATAATATTGTGGTTAGTAGTATTCCACAATATATACCCCTTCACTGTATCTTCATACCCAAGAAAAATACATTTCCTAGATTTTAAATCTAGCTTGGATCTTATTTCTTTAGGTACATGGGCAAATGCTTCACAACAAAAAATATATAAATTAGAATAATCAATTGGCTTACCATGCCAAGTATACTCTAGAGTCCTTCCTTCCAATGTAGATGTAAGAGACATGTTAATAAGATACACAACTGTATTAACAACCTCTGCCTAAAATCCATTTGCTAGCTTTGATGCACTCAACATGCTTCTTGCATGCTCCATGATAGTGTGGTTCATCTGCTTAGCTACACCATTCTGCTATGGAGTATAAGGGACAATATTTTGATGTTTAATCCCTTGTTGTGTACAAAATTTATCAAAATCCCTATAAAAATAGTCACTTCCATTATCTGACCTGAGACATAATGGATTTGCCCAAACTCTTTTATATCTGTGCCTTAAATTATTTAAATTTTTCCAAAGCTTTTGATTTCTTTTTAAAAAAATACATCCATACTCATATAATAATCATTTATAAAGGAAATAAAGTAAGTTATACCATTTATATATTGAGTAGGGGCATGTCAAAAAATATTTGAATGGATAAATTATAGAAAATCATAAATTTTACCTGTACTTACAGTAAACTTTACCCTCTTCTGTTTACCAAAGATGCAGTGCTCATAAAATTCTAAATCACAAGAATTAATCCTAAACAACATACCTCAGTCATGCAATATATTCAATCCTTTCTCACTCATTTGTCTAAGGCATTGATGCCATAACATCTCAACATCCTGAGCATTCTCTATAGTTATTGCTACTACAGTACTTGTCATTGAATCTCTACACATATGACACAAGGATACATAAGATTATATTTTTGCTCCCACTAGAGATCCTTTGGTAATTATACATTTTCCATTACCAATGGACAAGAATATCCTAGCTCATCCATCATCTTGATGGACATCAAATTCTTATTTAAATCTGGATCATACTGCACATCCTTCAATATTTTGATTCTACCATCATCCAGCTTGATCCTTATATCCCCTCTTCCCACCACATCCAAAGGGTGATAATCACCCAAGTAAATGGATCCTCTACTATAATTGTGGTATCCCATGAACCAATCTCTATGTGGAGACATGTGGAATGATGTTCTTGAGTCTAATACCTAGGCATTGGAAAGTGATCTACTATTTGTAGGGTAGAATGCATTTTTTGTTCTTTCTTCCTTTGAATTTATAGTGTTGGCCTCAGCTGAAGGTGGGTTTTCATTTCCATCCTTTTTTTTTTTATTCAGTTGCCAAAAATTCTTCTTTTTTTGGCCTAGATTTCCATAGTGATAGCATTTTCCATTACATCCTTTAGACCTCAATCTGTAAGGTGATCTACCTTTCTTGTTCCTCTCACTAGATCTCCCTCTTAGATACAATGTTTCATTGCTTGAGGATTCACCAGAAGACTTTCTTCTCATCTCCTCTCCAAGTAGAGCTACAACTATATATTCAAACTTAAGAGTTGCTAATGATGAATTGTTGATAGTCATCACCAAGTGATCCCAGCTATTAAAAAGTGAGCATAACAAGATAATGGCCTTGTCTTCATCCTCCATCTTCACACTAATGGAGACTAGTTTGCTACGTATGGTGTTGAAATCATTTAGATGTTTAACAATGGATGAATTCTCTTTCATCATCAAACTATAAGGATGCTTCTTTAGGAAAACTTTGTTTGTATCTTTGTCTAATATAGCTTTTTTAGTATCTCCCATAAATCTTCTGCAGTATTCTCCTTAGCAACATTGAAGAACATAAAATATCAAAAATATAAATAGATGTAGAAAATGTATTTCTATCCATCTTGTTCCAATCCTCATTTGTCATACTATTGGGTTTTCTTAAAATACCCTTCAAGGCTAGAGCTTAATCATTATGCACTATGAGATCCTCCACCTTCATCTTCCATAGGGATAAATTCTTGCCATCAAACTTCTCTACTTCAAACCTGGTTACTCCTCCTGTCATTGTAGTAGCTTCCACCTACACACAACTCCAAAACTCAATAGAAAACACTCAACACAAGATGTTTTAAAAGAGCCTAGATATGATACCAGATGTCAGGATATAATCCAATTAGTGTGCAAGAAAAAAAACAATGTAGAAATAACAAGCTACTAAAATAAATGACAAAAATAACACATTACAAGAGAGTTACATGGAAACCTTGCAAGATGCAATGAAAAACCATTGGGTAATTGATAGCTGTATTATTTTATAAAATTCAAAAATTTTTCTTCAACAAGTCTTCCTCTCCAACACACTCTCCTTACAATGCTTTCTCTCAAGCATATAAGCTTATGAAAAAGCTTTTTAACAAACTAAATTAAAATTTTATTTTCTAAATGTCCAACTCAATGTACATACCAAAAAGAGTGTCAAACATAAATATAATACAAAGAGAGAAGATAATAATGGATGGTAAAGAGGAGAGAGAAGAAATTTTGACCCCCTCCATGTGTCCTAACTATTCATGAATATGAAACAATGTCTCCATCACTTGTGCTATTCAAAAGATGTTTTTTACTTTAGACTTGAGGATCCCACCTCCATGTGACCTAAACATGTTGTCTTTACTTCACATGTGACTTCCAATCAAGCATAGTTGTCAATGTCCCTACAACCCATGTATACTCACATAATTCAAAATATGCCTCAATCATATTTTTTTGACTCCAACCAAAAGGGCCCATAGAAGAATGTGCCCCATAAGCACATGGGTGAAGATGCTTGTTCTCACATGCCTCCAAAAGTCACTCATCATGTAATTTCAACCCATATCTCTCGCTTAATCTTTTTATTCAATAAAATATTACATGTGGACCATGCCACATCAACAATGAGCCACCTCATTCACCTAGTCACTACCAACTCACACTACCACCTCATCACATAAATAATGATGGTGAATAGTAACTATGAACAATAACTGTGAATAATGACTTCACATCCTAACACATGATATGTGTTCACACATTTGGTTCTTGAAACTATTATTGATACATATTACATGTGAATCATAAATACTTCAATCTAATTATTAATTTTAATGCCTATATCTGCTCAAACTATGGGTATGCCTCCTTTGGTAACTTCCCAAAATTTCAAAGATTAAATACCAAGATGTGAAATCACTTTTCCAAACTAGAAAACTTTTGAAAACTAAGGTAACAAATATTAAACAAAATTTTATGAAATCACCTTATGCTATTGATTCACAAGAGGTGTTACATAACACTCTTCCACCAAATATATCTTTGTACCCCTTGTTAAATGGTTTTTTTCACCTAAGTTCACATTTTATGATGGCAAGGGTGATCCTGAATAACATATTTGATCTTTATATGCAGCATGCCTTGATTATGCCTTGAATGATAAAGTTTTGGCTAAACTATTTCCAAGGAACCTCAAGGACTATGCTTTAAGGTGGTTCTATGATTTAATAATCCAATTAGGAAATGCATTCAAACCTATTTCATATCAATTTTTGACATTTTTTTCTATCAATATCACCGAAAAGGTTTCCTATTCCTAAATTGTAAAAATCAAACATTGAACCAATGAACCTATTAATGAATATATCTTAAGGTACAAGATAATGTTAGCTATAATGATCAATCCAATGGTAGATAAAGAGCTTCAAGAAATCTTCAAGCAAAGTTTGTTTACCCCATTACATGAGTCCATTCTTTACAAAAAGTTCAAATCTTTCAATGACTTATGCCATATTGTTCACAATCGTGAAATGAAACTTATCTCATTGAAAAAGCTCAAGTATGAGCAAACACATCGACTACATCTAATACCTAGTTTACTATCAACCCAAGTTATAAGGTAAATCCTCCTAAACCTAAAAAGGAAATAAATACTATGGTTAATGTGGTGTCACAATAACCTAATTGGCTTGTCTTATCCAATGCACCAATGAGACAATTTACATGCTTGTCTGAATCTCTAACTTCATTACTCCAGAGGCTTGTGGAGTGTCATCTCTTATCTCTCTCTCATTCTATAGAGGTTGATATGAGTTAACTTATACCCAAAATATATGATGCAAATGCTTATTGTGACTATCACCAAGGCCCTAAGAATTCTACAAACATATGTTTTACCTTGAAGCATAATATCCAAGACCTAAATTATTAAGAAAAGATTACATTTGAGTATCCTTCAAAGGAACCAAGTTCACAACCTGGTGATCACCAAAAATAAAAAATATTTAATAATCCTTTGCAAGATTAGTCTAATAAGTATCCAAAAGTAAAAATGGTATATAATGCACATCCTCCTCAATCACACTATAGCCACCCATTGGATGGTATTATTGGTACTTATATGTGTCATACACCTCCTATGGTTTAGAGACCATCTATTACTTTCAATGATAGTGAGATTATGGATGATAATTCTGATCTTCATTCTTTATTCATTCGAGCATACCTCGATCACCAACCTATACACAATGTTATGATTGATAATGGTGCTAGTGAGAATGTTTACACCATGAATTCACTTAAACATTTAGGTTATACACACAATGATTTATATCCTTAGACCAAATTAGTTAGAGAATTTAATGGGGCATCAACATGTTCTTAGTGAGATAGACTTACCTTTATAGGTGGGTCAAACACATGTGGTTACTACCTTTTTAGTTATACCATACATGAGAGTATTTGATATGTTATTGGGATGAACTTAGATACATACTCTATGCACAATACCTTAGATAATGCATGAGTGTGTTAAATACATTCATGCCAACAAGGTAGTTAAAGTTTTTGGTATTCCATATGAGCATCCACTTGAACAAGAGAAGTTTATACATAGATAATTAATTATCAAGCCTACTACGGTTAATAATCCATTAAAAGATAATAAATAGGCAATCCCCTTACTTAGGCATCCAATACTTGAGAGACTATTGCATCAGAGACACACATTGTATTCAATAAAATCCTTATCTACTACACATTATATTCAAATATCTATAACACCTAAACATGTTTTTATTACTACTAATTTAAATAAACTATAGATCACTCAATGATGGGTTCCATAGACTCCCATTCCTTCTATTGTTTCTTCATGACCACATAGTCTTACCATATATACATAAAAAATTATATATTTTATAGTGTTAGATATTACACCTATGCATGCTCCTTGGTAGTATCATCAACTTATTACACTAGGTTTACAATGGGAAGATACCCATAAGCATGAATTAGATGAGATCATACTATAGTTATTTATTTAAAAATATTCCAAAAATACCAATTTTTTTTAAAAAAATTCAAAGATCCAATTTTTTTTAGCATCTACATATTATTAGGAGCTCCTTGGCATCTATGTTGTTTGTTCCATGTTGGTAAATGTCATATCAGTACTTTGTATATACATGTGTTTCACACATAATTTGAGTGTAATACATGATTACATAGATACATGATCAATTCCTATGCAAATGTTTGGCCTTCCTTCTACTCATGTCATATAGACATCAGGGGCATCTGATTCTTTGATCTTGATACACATAAGTTATACAGTTCTATGATCACTTTTCATTATCATGTTTGAGCTTATGTACTTATACATGCTTTTAGTCATGATTTTATTTTTCATAGTGTACTTGATATGATATGTACTTGAAATTTTTTCCCAACACATAAATCTAGGGGCTAGTATGTTATGTTTATGTTGGTTGTTTATGCTTTTCCTTTATGCACTTACTTGAGTGTCTTGTCTTGATTGGTGAGAATTTGAATATGCTTAATTATTTTTTGGCTCCCATGCCTTTATTTGCTTACTTTGACATTTTTTATGTCATTGATTATTGTATGGACATTTAAATATGTCATTCCTTACTTTATGGATATTTGACTAAGTCATATCCCTTTGATTATGCAACATTTGAACATACACCTTGTTTGAGGTCTCCTTAGACCATTATATTTTGACTCATTTTTGAATGATATTGTGTGTGTGCTTGATTTATTTTTGAGATTGTACTATTATTATCTAGACATTTCCATGATTCACATCATGCATCTTAGGACTTGATGTAATCACATATTTTGTACCTCATTGATATATCTACTTAGACATGCTACTCCTATATGTTACATGATACTTTCACAGATTATATAGTTATCTTATCCTTTTAAGGTAAGGTGAATACCAAATTTTAATTTCCCTCACCTCAAAAGGTGAGACATATTAGTAAGGGAATTTCATAGAGACATGGCTTCTACATTTTTCACAATTCACTAGATTTAGATATATAGTGGGGGCATGTTATGGAAACATGTTCTCCACATTTGTCATAGTTCACACATTTAGATATATAGTGGGGGCATGTTATGGATATATGTTCTCCAAAATTATACTAGTTCTCAGCTTTAGATTTTAGTGGGAGCATGTTTTGGAAACATATCTACCACACATACACAATTGTAAATTGGCCAAATTACATAATTTTATGATTTAGATACACATTTGTGGTAGAATTTTATACATTGGTACCATTTTTATACCTAAGTTTTAGCATGAGACACATATAAGGTGCATATGATAAGAAAAAAACACCTAAATTACAAAATAAAAATTAGTTTCAAATTTCAAAATGCTTCTATGAACTTTAGCTCACTAGGTTGGACTATTATAGATTGTTATTGAGCCAATCTACTGTGGTATTTGGTTCAATTTTGGTATGGTTGAGGTGATTTAATCACTTAATCTTGAAATTTTTATAGGTTAGACTTAATTACATCATCTAACCTCACCATATTTATAATGTGGGTTGATTTGGATCCTCATGCTCATCAAGTTATAAGTATGATTGGGCTGTACGATTGAACTAATCTCAACTGTCAGTGGAAACTCACCTTTTCTCCAACATTAGGGGAAAGTTTGTCCTTTAACCTCTCTCTATATATGCACTTATAAATTTACATATGTCCTAATCTCAATTTCAATGGTTCATAATGTTACATATTTTTAAATTAAATTGTCAAAAGGCAAGGTGTTTACATCGATACATAGGTGTACTCCTAAACCTTGCTCTTTTTATTTCAATCATTTCAATACTTTCAATTTTAGATTATATGTGCTGATTATATACTGTAACATGCTCTTAGTTGCATGTCAGTCACCAACAAAGCTCTCAAATTGGCTCACACAAAGGTAAGGTGTGTTATACACACCCATGTATGCATTTATTTTCCTTTAAACTAGAAAATTCATTACCAAATTAGGGAGGTTGTAGATAAAAAATATAAATTATATAATACCTCAGTCTTGTACACTTGGTAAATACATATCATGTATGTATTATCAAATTCTAGACCTTCCCACTATCGAAAAGCTCACATACACTATCTCTCTATGCCAAATTATTTATCTCTTAGTTTGACTAGTGTTATTATAATGACCCAAGCCTTATATCATACTCAGGGTACTATAAACCTACTTATCTTTTGTCTCTGCATGTTTGGCACCTGTACCCATTTTTTAACTTCCCAAACACTTGTATCCTAGTCAATTACCTAAGTTGATGTAAGTGTCCTATTATAACACAAGTGTCCAACATCTTAAAGTCATCAAAATTTTAAATGAAACATATACCTATGGTTGAATTAAGTGCATTAATGTGAAATATTCTGCACAAGATCAATCCTCATTCATTCCTCACTTAGCACAAACCTAATAACTCATAAGATAACTTGCCAAAAATAATCAACTAAGCATTCAAGTGAGCAAAGCTTCCCTATTTTATTTTATTTGCATATCAATCATAGGGACAACACATATATAGGTTTGAAGTACTCAAGGAACACTCATGAGTCTTATTTGTTAAGTTACAAGCCAGGTCACAATTATATTTACTTTCCACATATTTTATCCTTATGCAAACACAAGCCAACACATAGGGGATAAGTACATCAATCTGAGACCCTCTTTAGATTAGTGGTTATATAGGTAACACCGATTGATAGATGGGTCATTGGGGTTAGTTAGACACTATGATCCCACTAACCCATTTTTCCCACAACCACTATAAAGATGAAGAGCTAGGGTTTTACTATTTGAAAAGGAGTGATAACCCATTATCCAAATATGAGCACACCAAAGTGAAGGTGACACAAAACATATAATATCTTAAGTGGTCACATCTATATCTAGTAGGTATTTCATACTAGACACTTTGCATCTAAGTTAGATAAAAGAATCGATGCAACTATCTGAGGTTGACACAAGTGTTCAAGGCTACATAGGTCAAATTTATAAAATCTAAAAACTAGTTCAGAGCATTGACCTAGTCTATTTACAACCTATTCCATATAATATCTACATGTTACACAGTAAACTAACCAAGTTCTCTTATTTTCATTTCATTGCTATATCAATTAGTAGTTGTACTCACTATTTTTAGCACATCAGAACATTTAAACTTAGAATATTATTTATTCAAGTTTGTAATTAATTGGCTTGCTATAGATTTATTTATCACCGTTGTGCTTATTCATTTATATATTCTTAACCATATATTATATTGACCCATCTCAATTTAGGGTTAAACAAGTAACTTTCAATAAATATTCTCAGGGAAAATTTATCAATTTAACAAATTCCTTGAACTAATTCAAAGAGATCATGAAGTTCATTTTGGAGTAACATTTATTTAAAACTTCATTTTGTATCTTCATGGTAATCACATTAAAAATGATCCACATTGGGTCCTAATCATGGGTTCATCAAGGCTAGATAAGAATAAGTCTTCATTGATGAACAAATCTAATTGAGATCATGGGCCTCATGGAATTTCACAGATTCCATAGACCTTTAGTTATGTTAATAATCCCTCAAGGAGTCTAAAAACTTATGTAATCATGTGGATTTAAATGAATTCAGAGAGCACATGGAATAATCCCCACATAATTCTCAAAATTTGTGTATGAATTAAGTCCCACAAAATTATCTAAGTTTACACATGGAATTTTGTGACATCAAGATTGCTCCATGGAGTCAATGGAGTCAACAACCTCAAGAAGACCACATGGGATCACATAGTTAAAAAAACCCATGGAGTTCATAGAGATCATGAGAGCCTATGAAGGTGAGAAGTGTCACAATCATGACATGTTTGCAGGGTGATCATAGGTCATAAGTCAAATGTGGGGACCACATCAACAATAAACACCTGATCAACCATAGAGTGAAGTTGATAAATCCATGGGTCCTTGAAGTATAGAGAGATCTCAAAGTTCATAGAGAAAAAAAATAGATGCATGACCATTATTAGGTGAATTTTATAGATTCACAAACCCACATTATGCACAAAGGTATTGTTCAGTATGAATCGACATAATAAATTTAAGCATTCACAACTTCCACTAGAGATCACCTAATGAGGAGTTTTTGGTATTATTTAAAAGTTCTTGATGATATATTTCAATTGGTAGTGGCCACATGGTAGGAAACCACTTATGTGGGAAACTATTAACATGTAAATATTTTAGAACTATTTTCAATCAAGATCACACAAAATTAAAGAGAAGAAGAAGATGAAATGTCTATGGTTATGGAAAGGAAAATGATGATGACCAAGAAGATAAATAAGAATATTTTTCTCAAATAATAAGGTCATATAAAGTTAAAAAAAGGGTTCTCAACTTGATAGGAAAGACAAAAGTGAGAATATAGATAGATGTCCACATAAAAGACATAAAGAGAGGTTCAATATTAAAGAGAAGAAGATACGAGACAAAGTAGAATAAAAGAGGCCATAGAGTGGAGAGAGGTAATAAAGGTAAAGTTACAGAGTCTATAATTGATATATTAAGATTTTAAATTTAAAATAGGCTTAGAAATAGAGAAGGTAGAGTAAAGAGTCACAAAATGTAGATGCCATTAAGGCTTGTTTTCATTTAATAATAAAGAATGAATGTTGGTTTCTGATAAATGATTCTATCTGCATGGCCAAGATGACCCCTTGACTAGGACCTCGTACCATTACTACCTCATAAAGGTGTCAATATAAAGCCTCCAAACTATTGATATCATAAAAAAATTCCTTAATCTTATACTATCAATATATGTTTAGGATTTTATGTTGTTTGATTAATAAAATGAGGAGCAATGTCAGGTGAAAAAACATTAGCAAGAGCAAATGTGAAATAATAAAAAACAAAAATAATTAAGGAAATAAGTGATGAAATTATACATGCACAGTTCGAGTTAGAAATAATGGAGGTGGATTATGAGGAATCGCATATGGAGGATGAGGATAAGGAAGAATCCCAGTGAATTAGGATAAGAGAAGATATGGACCACTTGTCTCTTACAAAATAAGAAACTTGGGTAGGATAAAAAGTGGAATCAAAATAAGTAAGCTCGGGTCTCTTGATGGATTTTCAAACTAAAGGTAAGATTATCTCTTCCTTGGGAAAATGATTGGAAAGGAAATTGAACACTCCATGGAATTTGGGGAGATTTATATATAAATACAAGAGGAAATTCCAAATATATAAATTTAAGGTAGTGACATAAACCTAATTATGTCAATGTCCTCTCTCAAAAATATCTAATTTGTAAGTTCATTGGAGCTTGACTAGCAAGGGAGGAATTTAAATCTTTGACCAGGCAACATTGGAAATATTGTCCATGGCCTAAAATCATACTACTTATAAAGGATTTCTTTCAATTGAATTTTTAATCTATTAAGGATAATGATAAATTATATTTTTGAGGATCCTAGTTCTTTAGGAATGCAATCTCATAAATATGACCATGGATACCATTATTTAATCCTTTAAATGAAATTATTTCAAAGGTTCTACTATGTGTTAGGCTATATAAAGTTCCAAAAAATAATTAGGATATAAACACCTTGAAAATAATTATGGAGACCATAGGAAACCCCCTAGGAATCAGTGAAAATACTTTGGATATGGAACTTTTGAAGTATGCTAGATTTTGTGTGAATGTCAAGTTGGCCAAACTACCACTCCAAGCGATGCACCTTTGCTCCTCATTTGAAATTTAGAAACAAGACCTAGATTATGAGTGAATATTCTTATGATGCTTCAAATGTAGAAGGGTAAGGAATAATGTGGAAAATTTCCCCTATATCAAGAATTTTAAGCCTAGAAGCCCTGAGCAAAGGTATCCAGGGAAAAAAGTGGTAAGGAAATTGACACCTAAATAGACCTCCCCAACCAATAAAAAAATATTATGTTGGCATAATCATGGTATTTTTTTTTCCAATCATGTTGAGGAGGGGAAAGGAATGGTGGGGGATAGAGAATTTATGAAAGTTGAGATTAAAACCCCAAATGTACCCTTCCCAAGAATTTGAGTTCCTAGTTAGGAGGTGGATATGGGGTAACCAACTATTTTGAGTTTTTCTGGATAAATTAAAAGGCTTGGTCAAAGAAACAATGGAGAAAGGATTTTGTGATGTAGATTTAAAGATATTAGGACTTGGAGACATTTAGGACTTGAAAACATCCCAAAAATCATGCTTCCCAATAATTATGGGGATGATTTAAGCGAGGATAAAGAAAATATATTCATTAGCTCAATCAATGGAGAGGAAACATGAGGTAGTCAAAAAAGTCCCAAAGAGTAGGATAGTCATGGAAGAATTAAGAACCCAAGATGGTGTAGGAGAGAAGTATAGGACACTAGACCAAGAAAACAAGGAGGTTCAATTATTGGAGGTTGATTATAACATAACTAAAAGTAAATCACGAAGAGCTACTATAAAAATTATGACCACCCAAAAATGAAACTACATTTAGATACATGAACACATATTAGAGTGGGAGGAAAAATTTGGCCTAGAAAATATAGTGAGAAGCCTAGTATACCCTTGATAGTGATAATCAAAGGAATTTATAGAATTAATCAATAGTGTAAGGGAGATGTATTAAAAAATAAAGCCATGAAAAACCTTTGATAAAATGTTAGAGGATTGAATTCCTATAACAAATGCCACTTAGTTAAGTAGTTGGTGAGAGAAGAAATATAATAAACCATCTTACTTTAGGAAACTAAAGTAGATAGGAGTTAGTTTGAAAGTGTTGTATGGGACCTATGGATTAGCTATGATTGGGTTATAGAGGATGCTAGGGTTAGTGCTAGGGACATGGTTGTGTTATAGAACCATTAGTCTTATAAGGGAATAACTATTGTTTATTTAAGACATGGCATTGATATATTTTTAAAGATATTAAGGGAGAGTGGACCATGTAATATTTAATGTTTACAACTTGACAATATTAGAGGAAACTAATTTGTGTTGGAAATATTTGTAAATCTTATGTCTTCACCACCTTGGGTTGATATGAATTATAGGCAGAGCCTTCAATGCAATCCAACATGCCAATAAAAAGCATGGTGGGAATTATATTATGCCACATATCTCCTTATATTTTATAGTATTCTACAATAAGTTTTCATAAATTGATGTAGACACTATTAAGGGAATCTTCACCTAGTCCAATAGAAGGGTGGAGGTGTGGAAAATAATGGAAAAATGTATGAGTTTCTCTTAAGCCTAAAATGGGGTTTAAAAACATCATGTTCAACTCTAAAATTTTGAACTTATTTAGATAAGACCATTGGTCAATTACCATCTTTAAAAATGATAAGAAGCTATAAATAATCATGTTCAAAATAGAATTCATGTGGTTTAAAGACCCTTATTTTCAGGAAAATGAGGTAAAATTATCAAAAACTGATGAGATTGGTTGTAAATAATTCACCCTTAGAAAAAATTAAAAAAATGTGAAGAATGAGGTGAAAATATAAAGTAAAAATAAGTTTGGGAATTATTTTAGGAAGAAAGAAAGTTTAAGAAAGGATCTAAGGACTATTAGAAAAATAATTAGGAAGGAAGGACTTGAAGAGTTTTTGGAAAAAAAAACAAGAATGATGACATAATTCCAATGAATTATCCACATGGAGGAAATACATTTGAAGTAGAAACCTTAGGTTCATTATCTAAAATAAGGGGATAAAAATACTAATTTCTTTCATAAGTTGATCATTGTAAGAAGAAAGAGTAATATTAATAATAAAATAAATCTTCCATTGGGGAAAGTCATGAAAAAGAACTAAGATATCAAAGAAGGGATAAAATATTCTTAAAGTCTACTTTTATAAGAGGGGATAAAAAATGAGGAAACTAGTGGGACCAACATACCCCCATTTTCTTGAATTGAGACCCTTGAGAAATCTTGAATATAAAACATGGAAATTTCAGCATGTCAAATTCTGTGGTGGAAGTTTGAAGGTCATCCACTTTGTTTAAGCAGAGCTTATATGGTGTAATTCTATTTCAGTATGGACTAACTGTGCTAATAATGTTCACTAGGCTCTTAGTTGCAGGTTCCAGGACATGTATTCCCAATGAGTATATGTTCCAAAACCATGGAAAACCCTCTATTCAAATTTGAATAGAGGCAAGAACCTAAATTGGTGGGAAAACATTTTAAAAATCAACTTAGGGACTTTAAGTATAAAATCCATGTTCCTAGTTAAGTCATGTTTTTCAACACAACTCGACAAAGAAACTTGATCCCTTTAATAATTAATTTATCTCCCTAAAAATTTGCCAATAGCCTAACTAATGTTCATCTACAGGGTCCCTTTTAATATTTGTTGACTTAAGCCTAAGACTATAATACTAATTCCACGATGTATTTACTTATACAATCATGACCTTAGTCTTAACATCTTAAGCCTAAGTTTTTTTATGTTCCCATGGTCCTAATGTTAACTTCCTCATACTTTGAAGATCCTATAGCTATTGATTCATCACTAGATTTGATCCAATAGTGTGAGGATGACCCAAAATTTGGCTTAAACAACATGCATCTTTGGTGATCCAATGACTATCAATTTATCATGGGACTTGATCAGATGAAGCAAAGCATATTTGATAAGTCAACAGGCCATAAGGAGCTCAAAGGATGGACATACAGTGCCATTACATGCAAGGATTGAAAGGAAGAGGGACCCACTTGACACTATAACCAATCAAAATCAAGGACCCAAATCATGATCAATGAATGTCACTTTATCACAGGACTTGATCCAACAAAGTGAAATCCTATGATTCGTGCCTCATAATTGGGTTTGTTCCAACAATGTGAAGATGACCTGATGGATTTTCAAAAGCCTATAAGCTTGTCGTATGGTTGATAACCGTTTAATAATTGATTGACCAAAATATTTGGAGCACGAGAAAGATATGTAAACATGCCAAGTGTCACAACCATAGGGCTTAAGACTAGTGAACCAATCAAAAACAAGGACCTAGATCATGATCAATGACTTTCACTAAGCCAAGATTTTCATCCAATAGAGTCAAAAGAAAGGAGGTATTTTTAAATTCCAATGGCTAGTGTTCAAATGACATTTATGAAAAATGCCATGAAAGATCCAAACTAGTGCCATTTAAGCTCCATGCAAGTAGAAAAGGACAAAATTGAAGATCTTATGGGCTCAAAAACACAAAGGTATAAACACAAAGGTCTAAATCAAATCTAGAACATGTATAATCCAAAGCCTAGATATCTTCCACCATTAAATCTCTAAAACCTAGACCCTATATAAAATGACCCAATAGGCATAATTTGTTTTCAAAGGACAACTTCATTGTATTTTATAAGCATGAGAGGGATTTCATAAAGATCATTTGTGATCCAGTGTGAATAATTAACAATAAATTGAGGCCATGGCTACTATCAGAAAACAATTGAAGGAGGAAGTAGAGCTCTATTTGATAACTGATAGTGAGGGTTGGGTATTCAAAGATATAGAATTGGACCTTATAGCATTGAACATCCACAACATCAGAAATTGGTCTAAGCTTTTCTTCATGATAGAAGAATTGTAACCCATATCAAGGGAAGAACAAAGAAATTCCACCACCAATAGATGATATAATGACATGGTTGAAATTCAGATGGATGGCCTTGACCACGCCACAACAAAATTAGAGGTAATGCACTACATTGATGTCCTTTTCCCCATTTTTGTTAATTATAGAATTGATGGTGAAAGGATTATTAGGGAGGGGAACTAAAAAGAAGTGGCATACATTTCCCATACTAATTTTGAAAAGTACTACAAGCTCTCTCTTCCCCATGTGGACCTTCCCAAAATGAGAGAATGGACCAATAGTAATGACTTGGAATCCATCCTAAGACCCTAACTCCATCAAGGGCCTCACATCTTTAGAACCCTTGACGGTAAAATCCCTATCATTTAGTTTAGAGAGGGCATTAGGTTGATTATGACCTTATTGAATAGAGCTTTTGGTGCCCCTTCAACCACCTACATGAATAAGGTTTGGGTCTCATATGTATAATTCTTGGTAGAGGAGAAACTTACCTCTCCAATAGGAGATTTGATCAGCACCTTCCTAGCCAAAAATTTCATAGCCATCAAGAGAAAGACTTCCAAGCAATTATACATGATGTCATACCTCCTAAATTCCCTTCTAGCCTCAACTACCTTCCTTGGCATTAAGAATTGGTCCCTAGAGGGTATGATAACTATCTCACACTACTACTCCAAGATACACATATTTAAGTACTAGAATCATATGCAGTTTGTCTATGATTATGTTTTCCCAATAATAATTGAAGCCATCACAGGTGTTCCAATGCCTAGGATCCACCCCTTCACTAAGAGATAAGTTGAAATAAGATGGGATGTATGGTATTATCCTGATTACATAGTCATCAAGATAGAAGGAATCATGTCACAACCTTATAGACTACTAGTGTATGTCTAGAATAAGCTTGCTAAGTAGGATATTACCTCCCAACTCATCCTTGACATTGACAAGGCTTGCAAAGAGAAAAGGAAAGGTCTGTTTCAACCCTTCCTCTTGGACATTGGGAAAATCCTAATTAGATATTGAAATCAAGTGGAAGTTATGGTCACACATAAGAATTCATTTGGCTTTCAGCTAGATAAACTCAAAATGTGGGATCTCAGGAACAAGGTGGGAGATCATCTAAAGGACAAGAAGCTCAAGCTTGAGTATGTACACCAAATAGGTATCCATGACACCATATACGTTAGAGACAATAACTATGGGGAAGTATTAGCCAGAGTCTAGGGTCACAACATCAAGCTAGAGCACAGATTGGTCAAAGACAACAAGCCATCTAGGGAAACATGAAAAATGCACCCCTTATAGTATCATTTACTATCTGGGCCATCTAGGACAACTCATGAGCAAACTTAGACTGAGCAACCAAAACAATCCCAATAGTAGGTTGAGCCAATTCAAGATGATCAATCCAAAGGAAAAGAGAAAGTTAGAGAGGTAAGAATAGAAGAAAGACCTAGGGAAGGGCCCTTACCTTCAACCATACAACAAAAACCACCTTCTCCAATCTAGTATGTTGACATGATTGCCTTGGATTTGAAGGAGACACTTGAGGGTGCCCTCAAGGAGCTTGAAAAATCCTATAGCTCAGGTGGAGAAGAGGACCCTTCAAAGGAAGTAACAAGGAATGAACTAGTCCTAGTAGACTCTCAAGACAAGAGGTAGGTGGAATTGACATTGGTCCTTGTAAGACTAAGAAAGAATCCCAGATTGACATTCACTCATCCCACTAGTGAAGTCAATCTCTTTAGTGACAAATTTCCAATCCATGGACTAGTCATTCCTAATTATTTCATTTATGGTAAGTTGTAGAAGATTCCTTCTCTCTCTCACACTCATGGGCCATGACAAGGGTTGGGGTGGATGTGCATGATGATGTAAAGCCTTGAATAAAAGCTATAATGAAGGAGAAATAAGAAAATAGTATTATGGTCACTTAAGGATTAGGAGATAAGAAGATGGATAATCTAGGAACATCTAGTAGTTTAGGCATGGAGGTCCTAGAGACTCCCAAGTTCAAGGAGCTAGTTACCATAGTTCACTTCAATCTTGAAACAATAGGATTAGAGAGGATTACTACCAGAATAACTATGGTAGGGATAGAAGAATTCACCTTTCAGAAGGTGGAACCTTTTATAGGTTTAACCTCTATTATAGGACAATAACTTGGTGAAGCTATAATACATGAAGAAGATGTGGAAAGCTTTATGGAAGCACATTCACAACAAGCCAAGGCTAGAGTATTGGGTATAAAACAAAGGATCCAAAATTTAGAAAGGGAGAAGGAGAACTTAAAAACTTAGGCAATCCTATCAGTACAAGATGCCATGATTAAGATGCTTGATGAGTCCTTCTATGACATGTTTTAGGTATTAAAGTCAATGAAGATGGGGTAGAGTGCACTAGAAAATAAGGATACATTAGCGAAGGACCTAGTTACCTAATGACAAGCCTCAAAGGACAAGATTGCTTAGCTCCTCAATATTCAAGTGAAGAGGTAGATCCCAAACTTTGGAACCATAAGTATGGGACACTTAGGCACAATCTTGGGGATTGTTATTGATAAAGTATAAAGCTTGAGTACCTAACATACCAAGGTGATGAGGCTTCTAAGAGATGATAAAAGGCTCATTATAAGAATTGAGAAACTTCTTGGGACCACACTCATCAATCCTACATAGCCTACTACCCTTGGCCTCATCAGTGATGAAGAGTTCAAACATAGAGCCACTTTGGTGAGTCAAGAAGTCTAGGGTAAAATCAAAGGCCAATTTGGGCAGGATAATAACAAGATTTGGATATGATATTCAATGCAGGTGAGAGTATCAATGAAAATAGAAGCATCAAGGAGGCCTTGTCACAAGAATTTAATGAGCTAGCATACCTGGAAGAAGAGTGCATCATGAAGCCTAATGTGGATCTTGAGCTAGTTGATAAGCAACATGAGAGGTCCATGAGCCTCCTTTATCAACAAATAGGGGCCCACCAAAAAGTTAGAAAAATATTATATTCTAATATAAATTATGTGTCATTTTATAGTAGAATATTCCATTTATAAAGGTATATGCTATTTTTTTAGCATACTTGCCTCTAGGTCAGTATAACTTTAGAAAATACACGTGTATCATAAAGCTTGTAAGGATAGTTGTCCTTGTCTTTGTACACCTATATGTATAAACTGACTGGTATACTACCTAATCTTCCTATAAATACATGTATCACCATTGTAAAAAGAGAGATTTCTAAGCAACTTTGTATACTCAACAATTAATACAATCAAGGAATTCTACAAGGATTGTCCATTTTGATGTGTTAATTGTTAAATGTAGCTTTTATCTCAATTGTCAGTAAAAGTCTTGAATTTGAATAATATATTTGAATTTTGAATAGCATTATTTAGTCATAGGGTTTTTGATTTGTGCTTATGATAGATTAGGTGA
Source organism: Torreya grandis (assembly GCA_037957365.1). NCBI lineage: Eukaryota > Viridiplantae > Streptophyta > Pinopsida > Cupressales > Taxaceae > Torreya > Torreya grandis. Next base: position 76,515 of record JARHVA010010725.1, on the reverse strand, counting down.
AATATCTTAGGTTCTACTTCATTTCATTTTTCTCTGTATTCAGATGTGCAATAGCTATTTTATTATGGTTGTAAATCCCTAAAGTAGACATGGTTCTTACTTGTGATTCTTAAAATTTTTCCTCTGAAGTTTGTCTGATATATAGTAAGATTTGAGTTTAGTCTATGTTGCAATACATATTTGTTAAATGTGCATTTAGTTATCATTAAGACGTCATCATAATGTTTAGGACCAAAATTGGCAATCACTTATTTCTTTTCTTCCCTACCCTTCTATTTCTCTTTTTTTACACCATGATCACTTTAGTTTTAACCACATTATGAATATCCATTTAGATTAGTTTGTTGCATAAATAAGGAGTTTAATTCACTAAGCATCAACAAATATTCATAGAAGATAGGTCAAAGTGGCTCCAAACCACCAAATTATATAAATATTGTGGAATAGTTATCTTGCTCTCCTACTATTTAACCACAGACAACCATATTGTAAAAACTTACAACTCATGCTCTGAATTTTCTAAATTCTAAAATGAGAAGTGTTCTTTAAGCACTAAGGACACCAGTGGTACATTTGGAAGCATTAACATGATAGCTCCCACTAGCACTAGAAGGAGGGCCATTCTTCAAACCTTTGATGGTCTTATTTTGTTTTACCTAAAGATCACTGTATCTTTATGTTTTGAGTAAATACTTTGCTTAGAATATATAAAGATCATTGATCTTTGTTATTTTTAACACATCTTTGTGCTTCCTTCGTCATTCTTTGTGAGTTAATGCTTGTTTCTGGTAAGTTTGGCTTTAAACTTTGAAAATCTATAGTATCTAAGGTTATAACAGTTTATTTTGATCAAAGATGGACATATATTTCATAGATATGAGATAATTTAGTCTTATACTTGCAAATATAGAACACATTCATGTAGTTGAATGCATCTTTGAGTAAATTCAACCAAAGATCAATGTCTTTTGCAATTATTCATGCCACCTTTACAAAATAAGCTCAATGTGTTGGTCTAACTCTTATTCATTATATAAGTTAAATTGACACATTGTATTTTAGGTAAGATCTTTGAATTTCAAGCTAGAATTGCCTAAGGTTAGAAAAAGATCACACTCAAAAAATTTTGTAGCGTAGAATTGCACCCTTGTGGGAGAGTTTCTCAGGCTCTCTCACTCCTAGCTACAAGCATTAGGACAACCTCAGGTTGTGGGTATCCTGTAGTGAGGTTGAACCTCTATGATTTTTATGAGGTTAGTTCTTTAGATGCTTCATTTTAGCTCTTATTTCCCATGCTAAAATCTATTGCTGACTAAGGAAAAGGGATAGGAGGATAACATAAAAAGGAAATATGAGTTAAGGGAGGTGATGCACCAAATAAAGAGTGATCCACATAAGCATGAAATAAACACTAACTTGGCATAAGATAATTCTTTCTCACACAACCTCACAACTAGTTAATTTGCATAAGTGTTTCATAAACTAGGCTCACTAAACCATACATGAAGCAAAAAGGAATTTAAAAATCCACACCAAGCATCTATTAATGGTGGAAAGAGCTCAATTTCAGACCTATAAATAACTTGAAAACACCTAAAAATAGGAAAGAAAGAAGGATAATGGACATGGAAGAACACTTTTTCATAAGGCCAGCATGCACAAGATTGCTAAACACAATTTTTAGGGAAGAGATAGGTAAAAAATGATCTTTATTGCTTCAAAAGGTCTTTCTCACAAATTTTGACAGGGTTACTCAATGTCAAATGAGGATATATTTTTTATAGGGGAGCCAATGAAGATATATGAAAAAAAGGAAGAAGAAAAAGAGAAGAGGCAAGCAAATAAAATTCAATAAATGAAATTTAACTACCCTCCATGAATTCTCACCCACATTTGGGTTAATTAGAACTAATCCTTCTTCAATAAATTAACCACCATTAGATCCAATAGTATTCAAGTCCTCTCATTGGTTTAGAAACACACTATAAGACAAGAACTTGTTGAGGATGATGATGTCATGATCCACTAAAAAGTAAAAGTACAAGAACGTCTTTAATTCTCAAGCTACATTTTCTAATCACCCAAACTTCATCTTTCACTTCCATGCCATCCTTCACTTGTCTTACACATATAAGGACAAAATCCCCATAACTTTGAATCTGGACTGAGTCATGTTTCCTCTAAATTGAGTGGCTATTTATCAGAGACAATGGCCATGTCGAAGGATGAGAGCCTCTCCATTAATTATATACACTAGCTCTTACTTTAAAACCTAGGCCAAATCTTTTCTATATATGGAAAAATAATCTAAGGACATTGGTTTTTCTATATCCATTTATGTCGATACAAGTTTATAGATTGCATAGCTTCTTTTGATCTTTTTAAATTCCAATGGCTATTTGCAAGGGTTCAAATTTTGACATTTGTGGGCCTATCATCAATTCCTTCAGACAACTTGTTCGGCCGTTTTCTTTGAACAATTTGCTTAGACCCTTCCTGTGGATAATTTGCTTGAAAGAATTCATGTCTTTAGACTTTATGAAAATTCCCCTTTCTAAAAGGGAGGTACCCTTTGGATTTATTGAAAGTGACTCACTTTTTTATCCTTCAAAATTAAAAAAATCCCTTCGAAAGAATTGAAAAACATCCTTTGGAAGAATTGAAAATCACCCTTTAGAAGAATTGAAAAGCACTCTTCGGTTTATCTATTTGGACCTTTCAGAAAGAAGACCCCTTCAAAAATTTGAAAAGACCCCTCTAAATTTGTGAAAATGATCTTTCAAAAAAATGTTTTGGCCCTTTGCGAAGGGAAAGTACCTTTTAGAGAAGTTGTAAAGGAAAAGTACATTTTGAATTATTTTGAATGGACTGTTGAAACTTGAAAATGCCTTCGGCCTCTTTGAAATAGTCCTTCAAAAAAATTGAAAAGAGGTCCCCTTTTCCTTGAGAAAAGATATCTTTTGGAACTTTGAAAAGAACCATTTTCCCTTTGGAAGTGACCTTCAAAAAAATGTAAGAGATTTAGTATGTGGGTCAAAAATGACCGACATTTCTAGTGACTCATAGGGAAGCATGCCTGATATGCTTGAGGACCCATACCACCTACCTTGCCTAGTCCATTAGGCATGGAGTCATTAGCCTCTGCATCTGAGCTGGTCTAAAATTATATACAAGGCTGACCCTTTTGGGAAAATCATCTTGAAGAAACAAGGACAACAAGAATAAAACAAATAAACACTATGCCCAAGGCACTTAGGGAAGGGAAACATGCAACTAAAAATATGTGCACAAGGCACTTAGGAAAAAACAAGAAAAATTATACAAAATGTACAATATATACAATGGATTAAAACTCTTCTAATAGCAAGGATTTAGATGACTCCCATTGACTAGGATGGATAGTACCTCTCCATCTAGCTGGGCCAGCTGAAAAGAATTATGTCATTTGCATCCATAGATCAAATAAGGAACACTCCACAAGCTATCAAATTTGGTATGGTTTCTTGGCTTGGCCTTATTTGAATCCCACTTGAGGACTAGGTACCCTTTCTTGAAGTCCATTACTATGGATCTCTTGTCAAAGGATTTCTTGACCTAAGCTTGATCTGATTCTAGTGATTTCATTGCAAGGTATCTCATTTCTTCAAGCTCCATGAGTTATGCCAGTCTCACATTCATGGGATCATATTCCATTAACTCTAGCTGATGGGCTATTCTAATGTAGGAAAATATATAGAAATGGGAAACTTGGCCTCCCTTCCATATACTAAGACATATGGATAATTGCCAATGGTAGCTTTAGGAGTCACCTTGTCAGCCCACAAGGCAATATTTAGTTTGGTGTGCCATGCCCTCTATTTCTCTTCCATAGTTCTCCTAGTGATTCTCAGTAAATTCTTATTTGTGGACTCAACCAGTCCATTTCCTTAAGGATAATAGTGGGAAGAGGTGCTAAGATAGATGCCCATCTTGAGAGCCCATTCACTCATTTTTAGACTGAGGAATGCTAATGCATTATCATAGATGATAGTGGATAGAACACCAAACTTGGTCATAATGCTATCATAAAAGCCTAGGACTACACCTTCATTAGCTTAATTTAATGAAATGGATTCCACCCACTTGGTGAAGTAGTCAGTTGTAGTAAGCACCCATCTATGCCATGTAATTGATGGAGGGTTGATCATTCTTATGAAATCTAGCCCCTATTGCATGAAGGGTTGCTCTACTTGAATTGGGTTGAGAGAAAGGGCTACTAATCTTTGCTTATCCACAAAGAAAGCACACTTTTGACAATTTATTACCCATGCATATGCATATTTAAATAGGTTGGGCCAGTAATATCCAGCCCTCATTATCTTTGTTGCTCTTGTTCTATGTGCAAAATGACCTCCTACAGGTCCATCATGGAATTATTCCAAAAGCTTGGTCACTTGGTTATTATTATGCACCTTAGGATCACTATATTGAGGTCCTTAATAAGTAAAACCCCATCAACCAATGCATAAGGTATGGATTAATGCCTAAAATACCTTCTTTTTGCCCTGTCCATACCTTGAGGACACTCACCTATTATCAAGAAATGTGTCATATCTTAGAGCCAACTAGTGTGAGGTAGAGGTGCATATTTTTGTGGGTTATCTTGTGTCACAAAGATAACCTCTTTGTCTTCATTAAGGTCATCAAATATATGCTCACACAATCTTTTACCTCTTACTATCTTAGTGACCTTGATCTTTATGTCATACTCCATGAAATTAGTAATCCAACTAGCTCTTTTTTCATTCAAGTCTTTGTTAAGAAAGAAGTCTCTCACTCCAGGATGAGACAACATAAGATAGATTTTTCTATTGGAGAGTATTGGCCTAAAATTTTTAAGGCTTCTTACCACTACAAGGACTTGCTTTTCTAAAAAAGTATACCTCACCTCATACCCCTCAAATCCCTGACTAAAAAATGCCATTGGATGTTCAAGACCTTCACCATTCTTTTGTATTAGCATAGCTGATATATTATCAATATTGGAAAAGGCATACAATATGAAATCTATTGAGAAATAAATATTCATGAGTGTGGGTGTTTGGGCAATGGCTTGCTTGATAGCCTCAAATGCTGATTTACCTTCATTTGACCAAGTGAACACTTAGTTCTTCTTCAACATAGCAGTGATGGGCTTGACTAAGTTTTCAAAACTAGGTATAAACCTTATCATAGATTTTATTTTCCCAAGGAAACTTTGGAGTCCCTTATTATGCTTGGGTAAGGATAAATCCAAGATGGTACTTATTCTATCAGGATCAATAGCTTATACTTATTTTGAGATAATGTGTCCTAAGAGTTTGCCCTCATGAATATAAAACACACACTTTTTAGGATTCAAAGAGATCCCATACTCTCTACATCTCTCAAAGATCAATCTTGGGTGGTCCATGTGTTTATTGGCATCCTTAGAGAAAACTATGATGTCATCCAAGTATACCATCACCATTTGATTCAACAGCCCTTGGAAAGCCATGTCCATTGCTCTTTGAAAAATGGCCCCAAAATTTGATAAGCTAAAAGGCATCTTTTGGTATGCATACATGCCCCATTTGGTGGTGAAGGTAGTCTTATACTGATCTTCTTTCTTTACTAACACATGGTTGTATCCTGAGTATCCATCCAAAAGCAAAAACATTCTGAACCTACAACTATTTGAAGAAGCTGCTCCATGGATGGTAAAGGGTAATGGTCCTTCAAGGAGACCCTATTCAGATCTCTAAAGTTAACACACAACCTAATATACCCACTTTTTTTCATCATAGGCACCAAATTGGCTACTCATGATGAGTGCTTGATGGAAAAGATGATCTTGGATTTAATTAACTTGGTCATCTCTCTCCTCATAAGCTATTATATTTTGGGGTTAACAGGCCTTTGATTTTGCCTCACAAGCTTATCATTAGCCTCTAATTCTATAGTATGTTGGGATAACTTTGGATCAAATTTTTTTAGGTCACTATATTCTCAAGCAAATATGTCTAAATATTCCTTACAAAGTTTAATGAAAACATGCCTTTTTGACTCATTATTTACCTTCCCAAGCTTGAGGAGCTTGTCCTTGAAAATAAGGACTCTTTCATAGTTATCCTCATCAGTTGACATCACTACGTTGTCTTTCCTTATATGGTCTCCCTCATGGAAAATAATCTCAAGTGTATCCAATCCCTTAGGATGCTTGTAGACCTTAGACAATTTTCTCCCCATACTGATGTTGAAATTTACCTTGGTTGGCAGAGGAGAACTCTACTTCTTGCTATAAGAAACAAGCAATTTGTTTATCATTTTAAAAAACCTACTAGTGGGATTAATTATCTAGTACTGATGGCCTCACCACCACCTTGACATGTGGCTAACCCTTGGCTTATTTTAGCTTACTTGAAATACCAAACTAGGCTCCCATAGTTGCCAACCTATTAGCATGCTGATTCTAGTTCCTTAGCACAACTTGAATGTTAAAGGCTTTAATATATTTAATTAGGTCCCACACTCTATTTTTTTAGGACCTCATCAAAGGATTCTTCATAATGTTCAAGCCCCTAAGTTGGTTCAGTATAAGATCACTATCTCTATATGCTTGCAACCACTTGATTCCGCTTTAACTGGCCCATTGGAGGCCATGGATTAGGACTTCATATTCTATTGCATTAGAGGAGCAATTGAAATAGAACCTATAAGAAGAGAAATACTTATCATCTAAAGGGTAAACCAACATTACCTATGCACCTACTCCATTTTTTCTCCTTGAATCATCAAAGAACAACTTCCACACACCATTGACGTCCTCTTTAGGTCTAATGAAGGAAGGCATGAGTTGATTTTATTCATGTAGCAGATAGACACCCACATCTCTTTCTTTAACACCTTCCAAAGGGTTGAGAAATTGATTATCCCACCATAACTCATTCAAGAATAAGTCTAAAATCTCCTTAGGATAAATATTCAATTCCTAACCAATTATAAATTCATCCTCATCAATGATAGTACAATTAAGGTTTATGTTATCTGGTTGATGGGGTTCAATGTGAAATTGTGCTATGGGATCAGCCTTGATTGATAACTTAGTCCCATACCTTGTTTTGAATGCCATGTAAAACCAATCTACTACTAAATAACCCCTAATTTTGGTTATGAATTCTCTAGAGAGGCATAATGCAAAGCGAGGAGTTACATCAAGGATCAACACATCCTGAACCATCGAAACATTAAGACAAGCATGTAGGGTCATATTCAAATCCTTGATGATACCAAATGGCTTTGTGGAAGAACTATCAAGCTATAAAACTCCCTTGGTATGTGGCTTATATTTTAGGTTCAACTAATCGACTATAGACTTTGGTATTACTAAAGTGCTAGCTCCACTATCTACCAAGCAATTATGTACCAAGGAATCAATAATGATGAATGAAATTTAGAATGGAGGAGGTTTGACCACCTTAATTGATCCTTCTCCTAAAGGACCCTTGGATAAATTAGTGAAGACCTCATCTTATTTGCTTGGTTGTTTACCTACAATTGTTGTAACACTTATCTTGGACAAACCTTCTTGAAGGACATCCACTTGACTAGGCATGGAAAGCATGTCCCACATTGGTACACTCACATTGTATTTTTTAATTTGTTCAACAATGTTGATTGGTGTATTAATAACCTTTGCTTGTGCTTTGGGAGCCACTGCTACTATTTGTTGAATCTGTAAGATTTGTGAAGGTGTTGAGACCTTTAGAGTGATAGTAAAATCATTAGGCTTAGACAATGAAGGAGTGGTGGTAAGAGGTTCCTTGAATGCTCCCTAGTTGTCTCCCATATTCCTTCTTTTGAATCTTGTATTTTCTATCATTGGGATATGAGCTTGACTAGAGCTAGCCTAATAATTAGATGCATAACACTCTTCTTTCTCACTGATGACCATTATGACATCCATCTGATTTGGTACCTGATCTAATCCTTATCCTTATGGAGACTACTATAGCTTTGTCATCATGGGAATCTCTATGTTTTGAGACATAAGAGCTTGATTGTATCCATAAGTAACAACTTGATGCCATTGGTCATTGAATGCCTAGTTAGAACCATTAGTTGAGACAATGGATTGCCCAAAAGACTGATTTCAAGGCATTTTCCCTTCAACCTCTTGAGCCATATTGTTTTGAACAAGAACCAAGGAATTGGAAGAGCCTACAACATTTGGATTATAGTTGTTTTGTCTAGCATAGTTAAGCTGCCCCTGTCCTTGACCTTGTCCTTGGAAATTTCCTCTATAGGGTAGCCTATTTGCTTGATAAAACTATTTTTGAGGCTGATATGGATCTTGATAAGGTTTATTGAATTAATCTTGGCTTTTTACATTTACTAAATCATTTGTCAAGGATTGGAGCATGCTTTTTAAGTTTTAGGTAGTTTTTTTGCTCTTGGGAATCACTCAATCCACTAGTGGAGGCCTTTTCTTGCTTAGGTGAAGGTATAACAACAATTGTTAGAATAACATCAAGTGGGGGAACAACTATAGGATGTGGTATGATTTTAAGGAAAAGAGGCATTAGGGCCTCACAGTAAGCTTGCCAACTTGAACTAGATAATTTTTAGCTTTGATAACCACCTCATAAGCATCTGGTAATCTATCTCCTCCCATGGATTGGATCATTACTACTATGTCACTATTTAGAGCCTTCAAATAGTATAAGAATGAAAAGTTAGGGGATGGTCTAACAGTGGTTGGAATTCTATCCCAAGATTTTTAGAATCTTGTGTTGAAGTCTTGCATAACTTCATGAGGAGGTCTCTTGATTGTGGTTAATTGTTCTACTAGTGAAAAATGATCACTCTTGTCTGTAAATCTATTACTTAAGGCTATTCTTAGCTGATCCCATGATTAAATAGAGTTAGGAGCAAAACCTCTATACCAATCTAAAGCCTTTACCTTAAAGGATATGGCCAATAGTCTGATAGATACATTTTCTACTGTGACATTATGGATATTATAGAAACTGGCTATATCTGTGATGTGTTCAGTAGGAGTTATGGTTTGGTCTCATATGAAATATGGGATGCTTTTGAGGGCTATTACTGGTATAGGATCATATTGTGGCAAATTCAAAGGATGATGCTAAAATTTGCAAAAGCTCTTTAGGGAATCATGGTAGCAAGAGGGGATAACAAGGATATTCTTGCATAGGTATACCTCACAACTGGTTTAGGAAAATAGTTTCTTACGTATGGGTGAACCTTAACCTTTTTGCTGAGTTTAAAGGTAATTCATCAAATTCAAAAGGAATACCTCCATAATTTGATCTTGTAGTCACCTTTGGCATGAAAGATAGATACTATTCTGTCATTAGATTGCTAAGTGTTCTTTGGAGTCACTAGATACTAAAATATGAAAGCTACAACCAATATAAATTGATCAAACCAACATTGAACTTGACCATTATTATTTGAAATTCATCCCATCGAATGTGCCAAAAACTATTGTAGCATAGAATTGCACCCTTGTGGAAGAGTTTCTTAGGCTCTCTCACTCATAGATACAAGCATTGGGATAAAATTAGGCTATGGGTATCCTATAGTGAGGTTGAACCTCTAGGATTTTTATGAGGCTAGTTCCTTAGATGCTTCACTTTAGCCCTTATTTTTCACGCTAAAATCTACTACTGACTAGGGAAAAGGGATAGGAGGATAACATAAAAAGGAAATATGAGCTAAGGGAGGTGATGCACCAAATATATAGTGATCCACATAAGCATGAAATAAACACTAATTCAACATAAGATAATTATTGCTCACACAACCTCACAACTAGTTAATTTGCATAAGTGTTTCACAAACTAGGCTCACTAAACCATACATGAAGCAAAGAAGAATTTTAAAATACAAACCAAACATCCATTAATGGTGGAAAGAGCTCAAGTTAAAACCTATAACTAACTTGAAAACACCTAAAAATAGGCAAGAAAGAAGGACAATGGACATGGAAGAACACTTCTTCACAAGGCCATCATGTACAAGCTTGCTGAACACAATTTTCAGGTAAGAGATAGGTAAAAATTGATCTTTTTTGCTTCAAAAGGTCTTTCTTACAAATTTTGATAGGGTTTCTCCTTGTCAAATGAGGATATCTTTTTTATATGGGAGCCAATGGAGATATATAAAAAAAAGGAAGAAAAAAAAGAGAAGACGCAAGCAAACATAATTTTATAAATGAGATCCAACCACCCTTTGTGAATTCTCACCCACATTTGGGTTAATTATAACTAATCCTTCTTTAAAAAATTAACCACCATTAGATCCAATAGTATTCAAGCCCTCTCATTGGTTGAGAAACAAACTAAAAGAAGGAACTTGTTAAGGATGATGATGTCATGATCCACTAAAAAGGAAAAGTCTAGGAACATCTTTAATGCTTGAGATACCTTTTCTAATCACCTGATCTTCATCTTTCACTTCCATGCCATCCTTCACTTATCTTACATATATAAGGACAAAATCCCCATAACTTTAAATCTGGATTGGGTCATGCGACCTCTAAATTGAGTGGCTATTTTTCAAAGATGATGGCCATGTCGAAGGATGAGAGCCTCTCCATTAATTATATACACCAACTCCTACTTTGAAACCTAGGCCAAATATTTTCTATAGGTGGAAAACCAATCTAAGGACATTGGTTTTCCTGTATCCATTTATGTTGATACAATTCTATAGATTGCATAGATTATTTTGATCTTTTTAAAATCCAATGACTAATTGCAGGGGTTTAGATTTTGACATTTGTGGGCTCATCATAAATTCATTTAGACAACTTGTTTAACCATTTTTTTCAAACAATTTTCTTAGACCCTTCCCACAAATAATTTATCAAATGAATTCATGTCTTTAGACTTTATGAAAATGCCCCTTTCTGAAAGGGAGGTACCCTTTGGCTTTCTTGAAAGTGACCCCCTTTTTTATCCTTTGGAATTTTGAAAAAGCCCTTTGAAAGAATTGAAAATCACCCTTCAAAAGAATTGAAAAGCACCCTTCGAAAGAATTGAAAAGTACCCTTTGTCTTATCTATTTGCACCTTTCATAAAGAAGACCCCTTCATAATTTTGAAAATACCCCTCCAACTTTTTGAAAATGATCTTTTGGAAAAAATGTTTTGGCCCTTTGTGAAGGAAAAGTACCTTTCAAAAAAGTTGAAAAGGTCCATTGCAAAGGAAAAGTACCTTTCAGATTCCTTTGAATGGACTATTGGAATTTGAAAATACCTTCGACCTCTTTGAAATAGTATTTCAAAAAAATTTAAAAGGGGTCCCCTTTTCCCTAAGAAAAGATATCTTTGGGAACTTTTAAAAGAACCATTTTCCCTTTGGAAGTGCCCTTCAAAAAAATGCAAGAATTTAAGTATGTGGGCCAAATATTGTCAATAGAAACTAGAGAACCTCTACTTGAACTTGAATTTCATAGGAAGGCCAGACATGATAAAGGTACATGCAAGAGATCTAAATCTCTTCTAACCTCACCAATTCAAGGTACCTGTACCTTCAACCATCACCTAAGTATGGCATGGTTAGGGGATTCCTTAATTAATATGTTAGGGGTGGTTCATGACTTTCAAGAAACCCTAAGAAATATCTGCCTACATCTATTCTAATAGGTATAGTGATTGCTGAAGAACATATAAAATCATTTAAGGATAATTTAAGATTGATTAATGTTGTTCATGAAGATGTGTCATGAAGGTTATTCCCATTTACTTTTAAGGATGCCGCTTATGAATGGTTCTTAAATTTTCTTGATAATTATATCACAAGTTGGAATGATTTTAATAATGTCTTTATTGATCAATTTGGTAAAATTATTAGTCCTTATGTTATTTAACATCAGTTCACTACTATTAGAAGGGATGTTAGTGAGACTATTAGGTCCTTCAATGCTAGATTTCAAAATATGTATAGCAAGACCATGGAACCTTACAAACCCAATGATGTCTTAGCCTTAGAGATCTACAAAGATGCAGTAGATCCTATGACCTCTATGTTCTTATAAAGGTCTATCCTAGTTATAGCTTCGTTATCCCAAGCCAATTCTAAATCAGTGATCATTAATGATTAAATGCAACACCAAGGGAAAATGGCTTATTCAGTCTCAAATGTGAACCCACACTTGCCTGTAATGAAATTATTCCCAAACAATAACCAAAATCTCCCAACCTTAAACCAACTCCCAAATCTGACCTAGTTGCCCTTAAGTCATGCAACTCCAAATCAAAGTCTGGGATTCTTGACTCATCCCACTAATGGCTAAAGCTGAAGTGATTAAAGGGATTTGGTACTATCTAATAATAATAACTAGGTACATAATTTTGAAACTCCCAAAAATGAGAATGAGTCCATCTTGAAAATCATTCAAAAATTAAGCACTGATTTCCTCTAGTTGCAGAAACAAGTGGGAAATATTAGAGAGCACTCTGGTAGGAATTTATTATTTCAAAGGTTTAATAGGCCAAATAATAGATTTTAGAATGATAGTTTTCATTATAATAAGGTTAATGAACCATCTTTTAATAATAAGAATATGGACATTAATCTTACTGATATTACATTTCTTGACTATTGTAGGGTACATTACACAACCAAGCATGGGGAAATTGACTATATAGATTTTTTCAAAGCCTTTAAGGCCTTCTAGGAGGAGTTGGACACATTTGAAGTTGTCACTAATAAAGAAAGTGGAGCAAGAACCTCTGGATCTAAGCCATCTGATTAGGCTTTCATAGTGGACACCTTTGATTTCGCCCTTCAAGAGGAAAATGAACCTGATGAAGTCCTTGAAGAGATATAAGCCTTTCAATAGTTCCTAAAGAAGACATATCCCTTGAGGAATAAAGATTAGAGACAACCCCTGACTACCTCAACACCTCCAAACAACTTTGGAACTCCTCTTGACACCTTTTCAAGCAAAAATCTAGAGCCACCAAAAGGGAGTACTTCTAAACCCAATGTTGATATTGCTAATCCTTCTAGCAGAAGTGGTTATAACATAGTTGAGGACATGAAGAAGATAAAGGATAATATAATATTACATGAATTTACATAGATTACAGAGCAAAGAGATCTCCTATTAGAATCCTTGTTAGGAAAGCACATTCCCTTCAAGATGAATCATGCCAATGTAACAGTCCATAAAACCAAAGCTGAGTCTCCTCCTTTCTTGCTCATTATCAAGATGTTTGGTAAGAACTTGCATAATTGTTTATTATATTCATGAGCTTCTACTAGTATCATGCCTATAGGAATATGAAAGCAACTTGGTTTAACACCTATAAAGTATAAGAGGGTTGTCACCCAATTAGATAAATATAGGGTCAAGGTTGTAGGAGAATTATTAAATGTTCATATGCAATTAATGTCTAAACCTAAGGTGAAACAATTCATTAATATTCAAGTGGTTGAAATACCTGATGTTTATGAAATCTTATTGAGCAGGGAATGGACTAAGGATTTGAATAGTTACATGTCTATAGATTGCTCACATCTATGGTTACCTTGGAAAGGTGTCCCCAATTAGATCAGAGTTGAGAGAGAACCAAGAATGAAGCATATGACAAATAAATACAATGTTGTGAATGACAGGGTCAACATAATAGATTCAAACTTAGGGGTCTTCACCCTAGCGGTTGACAAGGTATGTGATACCAAGGATGCTTATGTTGTTCCTAGATTATGGAAATTGTAATTTGATGGTGCTAGGTGTAATGCTAGATCAGGTGTTGGTATTATTTTGACTAACCCCACTGATAAAAGGTAACATGCTTCTAATAAAATCCAATTACCTTGTACTAATAATCTTGTTGAGTATGAGGCCCTTATCCTTTGGTTTACAATTTGTTATAAAAAATAAGGTCATGAACTGCTAGTTTATGGGGATTTAAAACTAGTGGTTAACCAAGTTACAAACAAATACTAATGTAAACTTTCATATTTAAAAGGGTATAAATTCAAAGTTTGGGATATAATCAAATCCTTTGATGCCTTTGGCATCACTTCCATCCCAAGAGAAGAAAATCAAGCAACTGATCAATTAGCATCTGCTACAACTTACCTCATGCCTAATCAGAATTCCCCTAATTTCAGCATTGAATTGGTCCATTGTCCTTCAGTACAAAACAATATCAACCACTTTTGAGTCTTCAATGATGATCAATAGATATTGGATTTCATGACTAATTCTAGAGAATTTGATGCTCATATTATTGATAAAGCTGATAGAAGTATATCTAGGGAAGATAAATTTAATGGTAAAGTCATTTAGTTGAGTGACAACTAAATCCCAAAGGGAATGATTGATTTAGAAAGACTATTTGATAAGGACAATGTTTTTGAGGCTTTTAAGGCTCTTAAGGTAAATGGAAAGGACTATAATGCGATTAATTTAGGCCTTCATGATCAACCCTGGCTAGTAAATGTTGGGAAGGCATGCACAAATGTTGAAAATAAGAAAGCTAAGGAACTTCCTACCCAATACAAAGATGTCATATCATGATCTTATGATGACCTAAAAATATTTGATCTAATGGTCATCACGCATACTATAACCCTTAAGGAGAGATGCAAACCCTTCAGATAGAAATAAAGGCATGTGAACCTAGTCCTAGAATCTATGATCTTCAAAGAGGTTAAAGACTTCTAGATGTTAGGATAGTTTTTCCCATCAGGCACTCTACTTGGGTGGCCAATCTGGTGCTAGTTATGAAGAAGAATGGTGAGATTAGGCTTTGTATAGACTTCCAAAATTTGAACAAAGCATTAGAGAAGGATAACTACCCCCTTCCTTCCCTTGACCAAGTAATTCAAGTTATTTTAGGATCAACTATGATGTCCTTTCTGGATGGCTTTTTAGGTTACAACAAAGTATTGGTTGATAGAGAGGATATGATTAAAATAAACTTCACAATAAAATGGGGAACCTTCACTTACAAAAAAATTCCCTTTGGACTCATTAATGCAGGATCCACCTTCCAAAGAGCTATGGACCATGAATTTCAAGGCTTGATTGGTAAGTGCACATTATTATGGATGATCTAATAATTTTTCCTAAAAATAGGGAAGATCACTTCATGCATTTACAACAAGTTTTAAAAAGATGTAGAAGGTATGGCATTTATTTGAACCATAAGAAGAGTATCTTTTGTGTGACTAAAGGGAAATAAATAGGTCATATTATAACTAAGGATGGCATCTCTATAGATCCTAAAAGAGTGGAGGCCATATCTAGAATAGAACCTCCAAATAGTGAAAAAGAGCTAAAGTCATTTTTTGGTAAGATTAAATTTGTAAGAAATTTCATTTTTGGTTTTGCAGAAATAGTCAAACCACTGAATGACATGCTGAAGAAGGATGCCAAGGTCACATGGAATGAAGATTCCAAAAAAACATTCAATGACATCAAGGAAGCCATCAGTCAAGATCCAATCCTTATAAGCCCTAATTTTTCAAAGGACTTCTACCTTTATTCCTTTACATGTAACACTTAAAAAATTGAGGGGTGTGACCACCCAATTGCTTTTATGAGTACCAATTTTAAGAATGCTAAGTTAAATTATCCATTGATTGGTAAACAAGAATATGCATTAGTCAAGGTAGTTAAGAAATTTAGGCGTTACATCCTTAGAAATAAGGTGTATGCCATCTTCCCAGACCCTACCACCAAAGTTATGTTAAGTCAGAATGAATTAGGGGAGCAAAGAGGTAAATGGATGTCAATCTTACAAGAATATGACTTAGAGATGAAAACTATAAAGTTGGTGTGGTGCCAAGGTTTGATTCAAATGATTACTAATACCAAACCTAGACTAAGTATTATGCAGGTGGATCAAAAAAAATTTCAAGCTAGTGAGTGGTATGACCCATTCATCCATCTACTAATCAATGATACTTACCCTATAGGTTTATCCAGGAAGCAAAAGAGGGCCTTGAGGATAAAGGTAGCCCACTACTTGATCAAGAATGAAATCTTATATAGAAGTAATTGTGAGGGAATCTATTTGAGATGTGTCTCATAAGAAGAAGCCACCGAAATCATGAGCACCTTTCATGAAAATCTAGGCAATGTACATCCATCTGAAAAAATCACAACCCATAAAATTCTTAGGGCTGGCTATTATCGGCCAAATATTTTTAAGGATGCTCACAAGCATGTGAGGGAATGTCATTCATGCCAAATTTTTACCACCAAGGAGCCAAAGGCAGTAATGCCTCTACAACTAGTCATGATTGACAAACCCTTTTCTCAATGGGGGTTAAACTTTGTTGGCATAATCAACCCAAAATCATTTGAAGGTCACAATATGCCCTTATCACCACATATTATTATACAAGGTGGACTGAAGTTGTAGCCACTAAATAATGTATAACTAAAGAAGTGATCAAATTTTTAGAAGAAAACATCTGTACCATGTTTGGGACCCTAGTATCTCTAGTATGTGATAATAGATCTACCTTCATATCCATAGAAATGACTGAATGGGCTTATGATAATGGCATCACTCTCAATTTTACATCCAATCATTATCCCCAAGGTAATGGAGTCTCTGAATCAACGAATAAGAACCTGATGAAGGCAATCAAGAAGTCTACTAAAGATAAACCTAGGACTTGGAACAAGCTCTTTAAATTTTCACTTTGGATTGATAGGATAAGAATCAAGCAAGCTTTAAAAGCTCTACCATTTTTTTTAGTGTATGGACAAGAACCCATCTTTCCTATCACTCTCAAGTTTCCCATGTATAGATTTATGGAAGAATATATGGAGGAGAGCTAAGATCTAGCTAATTATAATTTTTTCGATATAATTCAGATGGAAGATGCAAGGGAGAAGGCCTTTGATGAATTTAGCAGACATCAAAAAACAATTAAGAGATGGTTTGATAAAAGATTCAAAATCAATGTGTTTAGACAAGGACACTTGGTTATTCTTTGGGACAAGGCATCTAAGCATAAGGGCGAACATGAAAAATTCACACCCTTGTGGATTGGCCCATATAAAATTACAAAAAAATTGGGTAACAACACTTTCAAAGTCAAGAACTTACAAGGAACAGAGTTTACACTACCCACTAATGGGTAGTATCTCAAACACTATTTCTCTATTGCTCTTCCTGGGGTCTTCATGGAGTAAACTGTAAGATGATTGGATTAGTGTAGATATGCTAGTTAGTTTCTTTTTAGTTCTTTCTTTCTTATCCCTTGTTTGTACATAAACATGCACATATTGGTTGTCTTTCCTTTGTTCTTTCTTTTCTTTCTCTATGTGTTTTCTTTCATGTTGCTTGGTTCCTTAATCCCAATAAGTCCCTAGGGACAATATTGAGCTCATAAGTTATGAAATTTACTTAAAATATGACCCCCTATTTTAGTAAAGAAGGTATGAATCCCATACATGGAGTAACCATGGATTTGAAATATAAAGCATGATGTTATACCTTAAATAAACTGACAAGGACCAATAGAAAGGCCAATCATTTTAGTAGACCTTAACCATTATCTCGACCTCAAATTGGTTTTAATAAAACTTGTACTAGTAGGAATAAGGCACAAATTATCATGATATGACCTCAATATCACTTAATCAACATCCTTGCCTAGGATTAGAGTTGCAGCCATAGGTAATTTTCTAAAGATCAAATACTTGGCCAAATCCTAAAACCTGGCTATCCTAGTTCCCAACCTTGCTGAAAGCATAAAGATAAAAAGTATATACAAAAATAAGGATAAAATGCAAATCAAAATCTTTTAGATATAGGTGATTTTGGTAATCTCCACTAGGGCTATGGACGCCTGACTAGTAATGGAACAAGGCTATGAGTGGAGCTAAAGGCATCTCTGTTGGGGCTATAGACACCTGGATGGTAGTAGAACAATGCCCAAGCCTTCCATAAGTTAAAGGCATGGTTCTTAATGAACATATCATCTTACCATAGGTCAATGTAAGTTATTATAGAAATGAAACCTGGGAGTTGTTTCTTGAACCCCATGGTAAACAATAAGTGGAATCAAAGCACACACACAGTTTGAGTATGTCTATATATTTGACCTTGAGTCTACAAGTGAAAGGTTTATTTCAACCATAATTTGGTGTAGCTGGTGGTTTTGATCAAATGAAGTGGATGACCTAGCCATTTTCCTAAGCCAGAGTCCTTAGGTTCTAACATCTTGCTATGTTTCCCCCATGAGTTGCCATTTATTGGGACCAACATACCCCCATTTTCTTCAATTGGGACCCTTGAGAAATATTGAATATAAAACATGGAAATTTCAACATGTCAAATTTTATGGTGGAATTTTGAAGGTCATCCACTTTGTTTAAGTATAGATTATATGGTTTAATTCTATTTTAGTATGGACTAACTATGCTAATAATGTTCATTAGGCTCTTAGTTATAGGTTCAATGGTGTGTAATCCTAAGGAGTCTATGTCTTGAAACCTTGAAAAACCCTTAATTCAAATTTTAATAGAGGTGGGAACCCAAATTGGTGGGAAAACATTTTAAAAATCAACTTAAGGACTTTAAGTATGAAACACATGTTCCTAGTTAAGTCATGTTTATCAACACAACTTGACCAAGAAACTTGATCCCTTTAATAATTACTTTGTCTCTATAAAAAGTTCTTAATAGCCTAACTAATGTTCATCTGTAGGGTCCATTTCAATATTTCTTAAATTAAGCCTAAGGCTTTAATACTAAGGCCACAACGTGTTTATTAATACAATCATGACCTTATTCTTAGCATCTTAAGCCTATGTTTTTTATGTTCCCACAGTCCTAACATTAACTTCCTTGTATTTTATAGATCATACAGCTATCGATTTGTCACTAGATTCAATACAATAATGCAAGGACAACTTGAACTTTGGCTTAAAGGGCATGCATCTTTGGTGATCCAATGACTATCGCTTTATCACAGGACTTGATCAGATGAAGTAAAGTGTAGTTGAAAAGTCAAAAGGCCATAGGGCTCATGAAAGATGGAAATGCAGTGTCATTACATGTGAGGATTAAAAGTAAGAGGGACCCACTTGATACTATAGCTAATCAAAATCGAGGACCTAGATCATGATCAATAGCCATCACTTTATTGTAGGTCTTGATCCAATGGAGTAAAATCCTATGGTTCGTACCTCATCACTAGATTTGATCCAATGGTGTGAAGATAGCCTGATGAATTTTCAAAATCCCATAATCTTGCCATTTGGTCAATACCCATTTGATGATCTACTAAACAAAAGATTTGGAGCATGAGGAATATATGTAAACATATCAAGTGTCATAACTGCAGGGCTTAAGACTAGTGAACCAATCAAAGATAAGGACCTAGATCATGATCAACAAATCAAGCTAAGATAATATTTTCATCCAATAGATTAAAAATAAAGGATATATTTTTATATACCAATGGTTAGTGTTCAAATGAAATTTATGAAAAATGCTGTAAAAGATTCAGACTAGTGCCATATAAGCTCTATGCAAGCAGAGAAGCACAAAATTGAAGATCTCATGGGCTAAGAAATACAAAGCTATAAAGGCAAAGGTCCAAATAAAATCTAGAACACATATAAGCCAAATCTTAGATATCTTCTACCATTAAAGATCCAAACCCTAGACCCTATATAAAGTAATCCAATAGGCTCAATTTGCTACAATTCAATCAAATGACAACTCTATTATGTTTTCTAAGCACAAGGGGGATTTCATAAAAATCATTTATGATCTAGTGTGAATAATTATCAAGAAATTAAGGCCATGGCTGCTAGCAAACAATAATTGAAGGAGGAAGCAAAGCTCTATTTGATAATTGATAGTGAGGACTGGGTATTCAAAGATATAGAATTAGACCTCATAGCATTGACATCCATGACATCAAAAATTGGTTTGAGATTTTCTTCATGATAGAATAATTATAACCCATATCAAGGGAAGAACAAAGAAATGCCACTTCCAATAGACAATATAATGACCTAGTTGCAATCTAGATGGCTGACCTCCACCATGCCACGACAAAACCAAAGGTAATGTACTACATTGATGTCCTTACCCCCATTTTTGTTGATTATAGGATTAATGGTGAATGGATTATTAGGGAGGAGAACTCAAAAGAAATGGTATACATTTCACCTATTTCTTTTGAAAATTACTACAAGCTCCCTCTTCCCCATGTGGACCTTACCAAAATGAGAGAATGGACCAATAACAATGACTTGGACTCCATCCTAAGACCCAAGCTCCATCAAGGGCCTCACATCTTTAGAACCCTTGATGGAAAATTACCTATCATTCAGTTTAGAGAGCACATTAGGGTGATTATGGCCGTTTTGAATAAAGCTTTTGGTGTCCCTTCAACCACCTAAATGAATGAGGTTTGGGTCTCATATGTACACTTCTTGGTAGAGGAGAAACTTACCCCTTCGATAAGAGATTTGGTCAACACATTCATGGCCAAACAATTCATATCCATCAAGATAAAGATTTTCAAGAAATTCTACATGATGTCATACCTCCTAAATTCCCTTCTAGCCTTAACTACCTTCCTTGGCATTAAGAATTGGTCCCTAGAGGGTAGGAAAACTATCTCACACTACTACTCCAAGATACACATATTTAAGTACCAGAATCATATGCAGTTTGTCTATGATTATGTTTTCCCAATAATAATTGAAGCCATCACAGGTGTTCCAATGCCTAGGCTCTACCCCTTCACTAAGAGATAAGTTGAAATAATATGGGATGTATGGTATTATCCTAATTACACAGTCAATAGGATAGAAGGAATCATGTCACAACCTTATAGACTACCAGTGTATGTCCAAAATAAGCTTGATAAGTAGGAGATTACCTCATAACTTATCCTTGGCATTGATAAGCCTTGAAAAGAGAAAAGGAAAGGTCTGCTTCACCCCTTCCCCTTAGACATTTGGAAAATCCTAATTAGAGATTGGAAGCAAGTGGAAGTTATGGTCACACACATGAATTCATTTGGCTTTCAGCTAGATGAACTCAAAATGTGGGATCCCAAAAACAAGGTGGGAGATCATCTAAAGGACAAGAAGCTCAATCTTGAGTATGTACACCAAATGGGTGTCGATGACACTATATACATTAGAGCCAATAACTATGGGGAAGCACTGGCTAGAGTCCAGGTCACAACATCAATCTAGAGCACAAATTGGTCAAAGACAACAAGCCATCTAGGGAAAAATGGAAAAGGCACCCCTTGTAGTATCATTTACTACCTGGGCCATTTGGGATAGCTCATGAACAACCTCAAACCAAAAAACCATAAGAGTCCCAACAATAGGTTGAGCCAATTTAAGATGATCAATCCAAAGGAAAAGAGAAAGTTGGATAGGTAATATTAGAAGAAAGACCTGGGGAAGGGCCCTTACCTTCAACCATACAACAAAAACCACCTTCTCCATTCTAGTACATTGACATGAATACCTTGGAGCCGAAGGAGACACTTGAGGGTGCCCTCAAGGAACTTACAAAATATTACAGCTTAGGTGGAGAAGAGGACCCTTCAGAGGAGGCAATAAGGAAGGAACTATCCCTAATAGACTCTTAAGACAAGAGGTAGGCATAATTTTCATTAGTCCCTACGAGACCAAGAAAGAAGTCCATATTGACCTTCACTCATCCCACTAGTGAAGTCAATCTCTTTAGTGACAAATTTCCAATCCATGGACCAGTCATTCTTGATTGTTTCAGTTATGGTAAGTTATATAAGATTCATTCTCTTTCCCACTCATGAGCCATGACAAGGGTTGGGGTGGATGTGCATGATGATGTAAAGCCTCAGATAAAAGATATAATGAAGGAGTAGGAAGAAAGGATAATTATGGTCACTCAAGGCTTAAGAGATAAGAATATGGATGCTCTAGGAGCATCCAGTAGTTCAGGCATGGAGGTCCTAGAGCCTCCCAAGTTCAAGGAGCCAGTTACCATAGTTCACTTCAATATTGTAACAATAAGATTATAGAGGATTATTACTAGAACAAATATGGTAGGGATAGAAGAATTCACCTTTCACAAGGTGGAACCTTTTATACGTTTGACTCCTATTATAGGACAATAACTTGGTGAAGCTGTAATACATGAAGAAGATGTTGAAAGCTTGATGAAATCACATTCATAACAAGCTAAGGCTAGAGTCTGGGGTCTAAAATAAAGGATTCAAAATTTATAAAGGGAGAAGAAGAACTTGAAAACTCAAGCAATCTTGTCAGTACCAAATGCCATGATTAAGATGCTTGATGAGTCATTTTATGACATGTTTGAGGCATTAAAATCAATGACGATGAGGTAGAGTACACTAAAAAACTAGGATACATTGTCCAAGGACCTAAATACCCAATGAAAATCCTTAAAAGACAATATTTCTCAGATCCTCAACATTCAAGCAAATAGGTAGGTCCCAAAATTTAGAACCATAAGTATGGGACACTTAGGCACAATATTGGGGATTGTTATTGATAAAGTTTAAAGCTTGAGTATCTAGCATTCCAAGGTGATGAGGCTTCTAAAAGATGATAAAGGACTCATTATAAAAATTAAGCAACTTATTGGGACCATGCTACCATGGTCATCAATCTTGCACAACCTATTACCCTTGGCCTCATTAGTGATGAAGAGTTCAAACATAGATCCACTTTGGTGACTCAAGAAGTCTAGGTTAAAAGCAAAGTCCAGTATAGGTAGGATAACAATAAGATTTTGGATATGATCTTCAATGCAAATGAGGATCAACAAAGCTAGAAGCATCAAGTAGGCATTGGAAAGAAATGACTAAGAATTTGATGAGCTAGTAGACCAGGAGTAAGAGTGCATCAAGAAGCCTGTTGTGGATCTCAAGC
Source organism: Torreya grandis (assembly GCA_037957365.1). Taxonomy (NCBI): domain Eukaryota; kingdom Viridiplantae; phylum Streptophyta; class Pinopsida; order Cupressales; family Taxaceae; genus Torreya; species Torreya grandis. The sequence goes on along the minus strand of JARHVA010010725.1, from coordinate 53,592 downwards.
TAGTTGATGAAGAATATGAGAGGGCCATGAGCCTCCTCCAGTAATAAATAGGGGCCCCACTAATAATTTATAATAATATTCTATTCTAATATAAATTAGGTGGCATTTTATAGTATAATATTCCATTTTTAAAGGCATATGCTAGTTTGTTAGCATACTTGCCTCTAGGTCAATATAACTTTAGGAAAGACATGTATATCATAGAGATTGTAAGGACAAATATCCTTGTCTTTGTACACTTGTATGTATAAATTGATTGGTATACTACTTGATCTTCCTATAAATGAATTTATCACCATTGTAAAAAGAGAGAGATTTCTGAGCAAATTTGTATACTCAAAACAATTAATAGAATCAAAGAGTTCAACAAGGATTATCCATTTTGATGTGTTAATTACTAAATGTAGCTTTTCTCTCAATTGTTAGTAGAAGTCTTGAATTTGAATAATATCTTTCAATTCTGAATAACATTCTTTAATCATAGGGTTTCTAAATTTTGCTTATCCTAGATTAGTTGAAAGATCTAGGTTTTGCTTCATTTCATTTTGATCTATATTCAGATGTGCAATAACTATTTGATTATGGTAGTAAATCCCTAAAGTAGACCTGGTTCTTACTTGTGATTCTTAAAATTTTTCCTTTGAAGTTTGTCTGATATGTAGTGAGATTTGAGTTTAGGCCATGTTGTAATACATATTTGTTAAATGTGCATTCAATTATCATTAATACCTTGTCATAATGTTTAGGACCAAAATTGGCAATCACTTATTTCTTTTCTACCCTACCCTTCTCTTTGGTATTTTTTTATAGCATGATCACTTTAGTTTTAGACACATTATGAATATCCATTTAGAATATTATGTAGCATAAGGAAGGAGCATAATTCACTAAGAATCAACAAATATTCATAGAAGATAGGCCAAGGTGGCTCCCAACCACCAAATTATACAAATATTGTGGAATAGTTATCTTTCTTTACTGTTATTTCACCACATAAAACCAGATTGTCAAAACCTGCAACTCATTATCTAAATTTTCTAAATTATAAAATGATAAGTATTCTTTAAGCACTAGGGACACCTATGGTACATTTATAAGCATTAACAGAAACCCAAGTTGAGTGCTTGGCTAATATCACCAAGGTAATTTTAAAAGAATATGAGTTGGATTTAGTGAAATATTTCTTGGAGGAAGAGGTCATAATTTTTATTCTTTACTTAGAATCTAATAAAGCTCTAGGTCTAAATGGATTTTAGACATGGTTCTTCCAACATTTTTGGCATATTGTTGGAAATGATATTTGAGAGGATGTGGAAGAATTAAAAAACAAAAATGTGTCTTAAATGAGTGGAGTGAAACCTTTATAGTGTTAATCCCCAAATGAATACATTGACTCATTTGATTCCGTTGGATCCATTTCTTTGTGTAACTTAGTTTACAAACTTCTCGCCAAAGTTTTGGCTTAATAATTGATTTTTTTAATGGAAGTATTATTATGGACATTCAAAGTGGATTTGTGATGGGTGGGCAGATTTTGGATGGCATTGATATATCCCATGAGTTAATTCATTCATTAGACACAAAAATAAATCAAGAATTCTTATCAAATTAGATATAGAAAAATCACATGACAAGTTAGTTAGTCAATCCTTTCTCCTTAATATTTTAGAGAGGTTCAAATTCAAGGGATATTGGATCAAATAAAGTAAGAGATGTATTACCATTCCCAAAATTTTGGTGCTCATTAATAAATTTATATAAGGGTATTTTGAGTATTCTTAGGTCTAAGGCAGGAAGATCTCATTTCACCTTAATTATTCATTATCATAGTGAAGTCTTTGGGGAGAATGATTAATAAATCTATAGAGATGGGAAAATTCAAAGGATTATAGGTAGATTCAAGTATTGAACCCTAAATCATTTTCACTTTATATACGACACATGTTTATTAGGTGATAATTATATAGAGGATGTTAGAATGCTCAAGAAAACCTTGGATGATTATGAGATCACTATTAGCCAATATATTAGCTTGGTCAAATAAAAGGTATAAGTTTTGAATGTGGGAGTGAGAGTGCAAGATTGGATTTAGGAGATACTAGGATTTTTAGTTAAAAATATCCCAAGATATTTCTTAGGCATGCCATTGATCATCGAGAGGGACAAATAATAGGTTTATAAACTAGTCTTGCACAATATTAAGAAGTTTTCTATGTATAAAGTCAAGTGGGTATCCCTTATAGGGAGGGCCCTTCTGATAAAATGTTCACTTCAAGTTATTCTTACTTATATTATGTGTTTGTTTATAATACCTAGTTCAATTTCCAAAGCTATTTGCAACTACCAAAAGAATTTTCTTTGGAATAGCCTAAAGGGAAAAAAATAACCAATTTGGTATCCTATAAATAATTTTGTTTACCATAGTCTTGGGAGGACTTGGGTTTAGAGATTGCAAGGATATGAACAAAGCTCTAGGTTGAAAATTTTAATGGAAAATTTATGAGGAAGGTGATAGACTATGTAATATAATTTTTAGGGTAGAATACTTAGTAACACTAGGGATAAATTTTCAGAAAAGAAGAGCTCCCTAAAGGCTCTATAATTATTTTATCAAACTTGGGATTAAAAGAGTTCTAATCCAATTATGACAAATTGGTACATAAAATCAAAATGAATTATAAGCATAAATTAGTAATTTTTGATATGTAACTTTATAAATATAGAAATATGCTAAAAGGGTAAAGTACCAAATAAAAAAAAATTAGTTAGAAATCATGCATGTTAGATTGTAAGTGCGACTATGAAAATGATTGTGCATTTATATGATGTTACTATCTCAGGAATAAGGTTTCAATTGAATTTGGTATAAGGATACATTATTTAAATAGGGGTAGCCTACCTTGGTGTCCATAGATAATGTTAACATCTAGTAGGGTTTTATATCTCTTCAAAAGTTTGAACTTGTGTGCCTAAAATTGTTGTCTCTATTTTGTGATTGGATCTATGTGATTTAATATAGAAGCCACTGTGTGCCTTCTTCTTTAGTTGGAACCCTAGCTCAATAGACCATGTGGGATAAAATAAATAAAATGGAAAAAATGGGTTAGTGGCTGAAGTTGTGATTAACCTCAACATCCCCTGTGTTGAGCACTACCTATATACCAATACTATGAAGAGGGATCAAACTCTAGGTAGTTCTCCCATGCTATAGTGGTGTGTGTGAAATGTTAGTGCAATGATATATGCTGGTGTAATATTTGTGTTATTAAGTTCTTTGACAATTACTTGTGATCTTGGAGGTATATTAAAACTTAGTTCAAGGCTACTAGGTCTATGTAGACTCAAAATTGGGAAGAATAGATACTTTCCTCTCAATATATAGTTAGATGTTCTAGTGATTTTCCTTGATATAAGCCTCTAGTGAACAAATGAATTTAACATATGGATTTATAGTGATCATTTTATAATTTCTTCATATAGGACTTTATAAATTTTTGGGATGACCCATTTGATGAATTTGAAGTTGAGTAACTAGTAGTTATTTGGTAGGAGGATGCGGCTAATGGATTTAGACACTACTAGTAAGCAGGATTGTCCTAAAAGAGTAGCCTTATCTGAAGAGAAAAGAAAACTATGTTAAAATTGTGGATTAGTCTAGGGATGAGCTTAGGCTCTTTAAAATGAGAAATAGGGACATTTAGTGATCAATTAGTTGCTTAGAGGAATAGGTCATCTACATAAAAGTGAAGGAATGATGGTCAAGGACCATGGAATTAGGGATGAGCTAAGATTGTTTAAGGAGTGGTCACAAGTGGATTATTTAAGAAATAAATATTAATTTATATGTTTACATTTGACCCCTTGTATTATATTAATACAACAAAGTGAAATTACTATAGAAAAAGAAAGGAGTTATACTAAAATTACTTATGAAGAATAATCTTAAATGTAAGCTACGTGTTGAACTGTGCTTCATGCAAACCTATAATGAAACACATATAAATCAGTCATTACTGAGGATGAAACTATGAAAGTTAAGATTAGAAACTTGTAGATCAAATAATAAGGAGAGAATACACCTGATTGGGTATGTAAACCATTATGTTTTCTTGTGCAAAATTGGTGATTATAGAGGGTAGGACCCTTAGATTTTTTTCTTTGTTGAAACACTTGGATTGGGTTTTGCATGCCCCAATCCTCATTAATAAGAGAGTGTGATTAATTATATGATTTCATACCCAAAATAATAGAGTAGCTTAGAATCCCTATATGAATTTTAATAGAACATTCTGGTGCAAAGTTGGTGCAAAAAGGTGAATCAACCACTACAAATTATGATTAATTTTTAGTGAAAATTTGGTGTAATAATAACATAGTATGAGTGTATTGTATACAACAAAGATAATGACATGAATTTCCATTCCTTATGTGATTTTGGTGAGAAATTGAGCAAAGAGTGGTTTTGTGCTGCTACATTCCCCCAATTTGATATCTAGGTGTATATAGATTCTCAAAGTAAGTAATATCATGTGATTTTTTGAGTAAAATACCTTTGAAAATTTTGGAACACATGCCACACATGATGCCCCCAATTTGAGTAAAATTCTAGACAAACCTGAGTATTCATCTGAAACAATTCTGAGTACCTCTTGAAAACTGCCTTGTAATTGACTGTGATTCTGATAAAATTTGGAAATCACTAGTTTATGACTACTAGGACAAAAACATGCTATTTGGAAATGATCAACCTGTGCCCTTATATAAATAAAGTGTTACTAACTAAAACTAATTTTTGGGTATGCACTATAATCAACTAAGTAAAGCCTGCACACAATAACTTAGCTCAAAATAATAAACTTATGTGAATGATGTTATATAAAATATTAAAATATGATGTAGTAATGATAACATTGGATATCATGGCATCATAATAGAAAAATTATGCATTATAGTAACATAAGATGCATTTAGAACTAAACATATATAGTGTCATGTCGAGATAGATGTTAGCAATTAGGCACACAATGAATATTAATCATATATTGAGTATTTCAAACAAATATAAAGAAATCAAGTAGGATGCATGATATAAAGACAATGGGATTATGCATGATGTACATCATGGTAGAGTAATAAAAGTGTCATGGCCATGATGAAAAAAAAATAGTACACATAAAAGCACACAAAAACATGAAAGAAAGCCAAAGTGACACTTACAAGGCACATGTTCAAATGTTTGCATTCCAAACAAGTTGAATACACATAAAACATGAAGTAAAGAAGCACACAAAAAAATCATGTATGTATAAGTGAAGTTGATTGGCATTAAAAACTTATAACATTGGCATATTTAACAACTCAGGCATCTAGTAGTATATCGATGTGAAAGTCAGTGAGCAAATAATTACACAATGTAATGTACTGAAGTAGAAACAATAGGGATAGTCATATAATGATATAACTCATGTAAAAGGATTCCCATAGTGAAATTGAAGTGATATAGACAAGTTATATAAGGCATGTGATTGGTTTGAATATAGAAAATTAAATCATGTGTTCATTATGACAAGTCCACTGGAATAAAATAAGAGCAAAGTGTGTTCCTATTTGGGTTAGCATGGTTTTTATCTATGTATAGTTTCTAAGTCTAAGACAATATCATCATCTATAATTTAATCTATAAATTATAACCAATATGTTCTACAACTCACTGAAGTACACTTGTGAAACATATTTGATATAGATAAATATTGCATATACTAATCACAAGATTAATTGATGTAAATGAACTCGACACATCATGCATAGGTCCTAGTTTTTATAAATTTATAAAATATTACATATTTTTTTGTATTATTACATATATGAAACTAAAAATCAACATACTAACCAATGACTCTCATAAGATCCTCACAATAAATAGGTCATGTATCTAGCATTCAAATGATGCCTTATCTTTAATGGAAAGTATCATGCCATTGTGAAGGGAATGATGTCAACTTAAATTTTTAAAACTAATGTGGCGATATAAAATAATTTCCATGATAATGTTATGTAACAACTTGTGTATTTTGTTTAGCATGATGAACTCTAGGACTTTTTGAAACCCATCATGGGGTGTATTAACTCTATGTTGGTTTCCTTTATGGAGTACTCTTAATGTGTTATAATATCAATCTAGGATGTGTTGAAATAGAGAGTGGATATCTATAATATGTGACAAAGTATTGATTAAGTGGCCTTTCAAAGATAGTTCTCCTTGGATAATGGACCACTTACTTCTGGATATTCTAAGTAGGTTAAACATTTTTAGGTTGTTTAATTGTAATCTATTGTGTAAGAACAATAAATTTAGCTATAAGGGGTATTCATATGGAATACCATGAACTATGATATCCTCATTATCAAAAATATATTTCAAACATATGTGTATTGTATAAGGAACTACATAAAGCTATTGAATCCAAGAATGTCTCAATGACATATCAAAGACTCTTGCACTAGGTACTACTATAAAATTAGCATCCAAATGTGTTACACCAACTTGTAGTGGTAATGTGATCTCACCAATAGAAATCTAAATTTTTCCATTGAATCCATTTATTACTATTGTCATTGGAAATATATCTTGATATGTGTATCTAAGATGAGAGATAGTGTAATAGTGCACATACTCAGACTTGAACCATTATCAACCATGACTCTATGTATAGGTTGATGATCAATGTAATCTCAAATGAACAAAGAGTACAAATTGAAATCATATTCAACAATCTCATGCTTTACGAATGTGATAAATGGTCTAGATGGCACTAAAATATGATATGTACCTATAATTCCATTCAAAAGATGTTGTGCCTCTATATGAGGATGATAAGAAGATGGTGGAGGATATGCATTATGTATGTAACACACTTTCAATTTGTCTATTATTTATTAAACTATATTCTTAGGCAAAGGATCACTTAATATATTATTTGTTATACTATCACCTGGTTGTGCCTTTGTATTATCTATAGGTGTACTCACATCAATGACGTTCTCATTTATCAAAACCTGAATCTTATGCCACAAACTGATGTATTTATTGGTAGCATGCCTTAATGATATATTATAATCATAAAAAGTGTTTTGGCCAAATAATTTTGGAACAATATTACTCATATCAACCTCTTAAATAGGAGGGAACAATATGATGCTACATTCCAATAAATTTTGTAATACCTTACAGGGAGATTTTGGAAAATTGGTAAACTATATCCTTGAAAGAGATGACAATACAATATGCATAGTAGGTTATGAAATTACATTTAATGTTACCTTTGGATCGCTCTTATTTTTATTTGGTATCACCTTTTATGGTGGTTTATTTAGAATATTTTAATGAGAATTATAAATGGGTTGGTTGCATACTTAAGCTTATTCATGGCCAACAACTTAACCTCTCTTTACATAACTATGTGACATCAATCCATGAATGAAATAAACTTATTAAATGTAATTGTTTTTCACCCTAAAATCCTACATCCGAAGGCACACATGAGGTTGAGTGTTTTGGGGAGAAAAGTAGGGGATAATGCATAAGATAAAGATATCACCTCATTAATTTCAGGATTGATGCTGGTTCAATCCAAGGATCAAGTAGTTTAACCTATTCTACTCAGAGAACATGAACTGATACCATCAAAGGCTCAAAGACTATTTGATAAATGTTTGGAATTCTTATTATTTTATTTAACTTGATTACTGATTTCTCTTGAGCCTAAACTTGCCAATTTCTAAAATAGGGGATAGTGTTTCAATTTCAAAATAAACATAAAAGCAGGAGAGTAAGGTAGGGTAGAAAAAGATGTTTCTAATCAATAAAATGATAATGCCTAAGAACTAAAGCATGTCAAGTCACACTTATACTAATATGTGCCTAGTTTTACAATTTCACAAATATTTAGATACTTAGTGGGCAAGATTTTAAGGGACACCAACATGAATATTCTACTTATAGGTCCTTCATAGAATGTAAACACTCAAAATATTTGTAGTAATGACACACAAAGCTTTTGAAACACTTTATAACTGAAGTCACATAAAACATAGATTATTCACAAGGAAACTAAAAGAACATACAAGGAATTATAATATCATATACATAATCTAATTGGTATATTCATTTCTATAAAATAAGCACAATATCTTTCCTCTTGCATAAACATCAACTCTAAAATAGGAATAATGGACCACAATCAATGAGTAAAAGACAATATCAAAATAAATAAAAGGATTATATTATATTTTTAACAGAGTTTCATTATAGGGAAATGTTGACTGTTTAAAGAGAAAATAATTTACAATATATGAAAAGGATGGGGATTGCCCCTAAGTAGTGAGAGATTACCATCCTTGGCCATGATGGACACCCAAAGTTGTTACAATTACAAATATTTGGAAAAAATAGAAGATTCCCCACTTGCCCAAAAATATTCCCTAGGGGCCTACTCAATTGATACATTAAAGATCTAGAGAAGAACCATCTCTTAGATGCTTAGGTTGCACCTCCTTGGTAGCCAACATGACTACCACCAAAATGAATTCTATGTCTAGCTTAGCTAATTTCATGGAAGGATCTTAGAATATTAGCCCTAATTGGGCCATTCATCATTGATGCACTTAGAGTGGGGCCTCAAGGGAAACTTTCACCTCTAACACCTAGCTGATACTCACCATGGATTGGATTGAGAGCTTTAGAATTACCTTGGATCTAGCCTTATTGGCCTTTGCCACTTTTCTCCTCATGACCTAATCAAAATGACCTAGGTGGACCTGAAATTATCCTCTATCTATCCAAGTTCCATCGAGATGGAATAACATTATGATGTTGACTTACTTGAATTAGGTCAGCATCCAAGAAGAATTTTCGTGACTATTCTTCAATTGAGGCTCTCATGCTCGTGGCATAAGTTTAATACATGTTCAAGTCTAAGATAGGCATGATTTTTAGATCTAGGAACATGCATTTGTTAATAAACATAGTGACCTTTTTACACTTTCTATCCACATGAATGATCCTATCTAAGTATGCCTATAATTGATCCATGCTTGTGATTAATTTTCTGACTACTTCCCCTAGAGATGTGAAGAGCTACATGAGGCTTATTTGACCTAACCAATAAATTTTTTATGGAAGGTTCTTTTCACCTATGCCTCAAGCACCCAAACCTACTCTTTCATGTCCTCCATAAGTTTTTAGGACATGTCATGAGTGGCTTAGAGCATGGATATTGGATCCTCAACCACCTTCTCCTCTCTATTAGATTTTCTTAATTTGGTGAGGGAGAAGAGGTCATGTTTGGTATACCACATCGATGGGTCTCCTCCTTGAGTGAATTTTTATGTGAGTATCCTCCTCATGTTCTCAAATTCCTTTCCCATTAGAGTTTTGGATCACCCTATAAGATCATCTCAGGTCCTTGTGATCTTATGGCAACTCCTAGGGTAGAAGAGGATCAAGTTAGGGTCGTAGAGATAGTGGTGGAAGATAGAGGCATGGGAGGAGCAGGAATGAAAGAAGTAGAGGGATAGAAGGAAGAGAATAATATAGGAGGAGGAGGTATGGGGTGAAAGGGGGAATGATAAATGAGGAATCCCAAGGGAACATATGGGCATGCCACTAGCTTTGGGTCAAATGACATGTGGGCTCATAGTGCCAGGGAAGGGAGTATTGAAAAGGAATGAGGAAATTGATTGGTTAAATACAAATCCTTAAGAACCTATGATAAGGAAAATGGATGCTTGGGAGGGACAAGGGGATCAATAGGGGACAAAGTAATATGAGATACCTTTTACTTCTTCTTGGGTATCTTACTTGGATTCACTTGCTTTACAGTAATAAAAGGAACAATGGTGGCGATGGTGGCAGGGGTGGACTATGGAGTCTATAGAGTGACTACAATTCCATTAGGTGACTAGAGTCAATAGAATTTTTTACATTGGTACACTCATTACTAGGGGTACCATTGGGATTATTGAAGTGGGAACACCTGAAAGAAGCTAAATTTATAGAAGGACCAAAGGAGGTGTCAAGGGATAGGTAATATAAGCTCCCAAAGACTAGAGGTGAGCCAAAGGGATCCCTATATGTGGAATGGGCTGAGTAAAGGAAAAATTGGGTTCATGGATGTTGTAAGTGGTTAAATTTAGAACTACCTAAGTAAATTATGGGAGGGTTGGAATGGGAAATAAGGGAGACACCACTTGAGTGGGCCTAGTCGGGATAGGGAAACTAAGGGGTGCTCCACTAGGATATTGAATAATGGAAGTGGCATGGGAAGGAATCTCCATAGATGCTTACTATTGGTCATAGTTTAGGATCAACTTAGGGCCATTACCGATGTCAAACTATAGTGCCCATATATCCTAGGGTTAAGCAACCTGAGTTGCTAGAGGTGGTGGAGCTTGGGTTGCTAGAGGTGGTGGAACTTGGGTAGATACTAGAGGAGGTGAAAACATGAAGAAGAGGGTGTATGGACCCTTTAGATAATCTTATTTGAGATCTAAGGCATAGTTTTGAGGTTGTTTTAAGTGGATGAACCAACTTAGGCCTGCTTCTCCTTCTTCACCTCAAGCCTAGTGAGCACCTCCTTATCATCAACTAGATTAAGGTAGATCTCATCATCTAGGTGAGGCACATGATTATAAGTGATATTGAGATAAAATTTATACTTTATCACATGAGCCTTGATGACCCCATAAGGTTCTCATTCCTGGTGTTTCACTCTGTCAAGGGTGTAAGAATCCCTACCTATAGCCATTTTATATAATGGTGGAAGACTCATGTATATGTGATAGCAAATGATTATGGGAAAGCTAGGTAAGCCTTTTACTGGTAGTTGAGGTAGTGTTTGAACACACCATCTACTAATTAATTGGCTATATCCTAATTGGACATTTAGTCCAAGACCTGATATGGTAGGTAGAGGGGTCCCCTATGAATGCCTATGATTTAGATGATGGTGTCATCTTTGTGTTACTAGTAGTCACCAATGGGGGTGAGGTACTATGTCATTTTATTGGAGAGATGAGGCATGTCCATCTCATTAATATCCATGTAGACTACTAGGTAAAATGAATCACAAATTTCATGGATGTGATTCCAGTAGTGGTGGCCATATAGTTTGTAGAAAACTACATGTACCATTCCACCCCCAGAGTCTATGGTGGAAACACAAAACATTTGAACACAATGGTGGTATAGATGGTGTCCATCATGTAACTTAGCATATATAAATTACCTCTAGCCTATACCTTTGATAGTGACTTGATGAGGTTAAAATTGATCACACTCCTTAGGTTTGGGATTTCCTCCCATTTGAGGATTATGTTTATCAAGGGAACCCACAATAGATTGGCATGCATAGTGTCATTGGATTTGCACATGAAATTTAGAAAGAGTATACCAATGTGAACCCTTCCCAAATAAGTGGATAAGGTAGGCATTGATGTCTTCTTTATCAACCCATCACTCCTAGTTGATAGCCTAGTCCTTGAGGACCTAATATATATTTTGGGCATTGGTTTAGGCATCCACTATGCTAAAATCATAGCTATAAGTGCACTCTAGGAGGATGTAATACTACTTAAAAGCAATCCATGATATGTTTGTGACCAAGTTTACTAAATTGATGAAGTAAACTAGGTCACACATATCTCAAAGAACATTTTTTGTAAATTTTTAGTAGGGTATCAAAGAGGTCCACACAAGGGAATACCTCAGGCTTGGCTATGACCATGTGCAATCCTAACTTGCATAATGTAGCGAGATCATCAAGGTACTTTGTTTCATCATTATCATAGTTTTAGGTGGGTGTTTGTATATCTTTAATTGCCTTGAAGACCTGGTTGTAATGGTTGAAAGGCATCAAGTTGGGTGAGCAGGTGGTGTCCCTGTATTCAAGCTCAAGATTGGTACTAGAAAATGAAGCTACCATTTATGTGGGCTAGGAATTAATGAGATTAGGGGTGAGGAGAAACATAAGAAAGATGAAGAAGCACTATAGATAAGGATTTTGGGGAATTAAGAGTGGTAATAATATGCTTGATTTATTTGAGGACTTATAGGGATCCATGAAGATGATTTACATTAATGGCCTTTGGTGGCTCACCTAATATGAGTTTAAATTTGAGTTGGTGGCTCAATCCACTCATTCATTTCCCAATCTATCATTAACTCAATAATTTCAAATATACATTCCCCACCTATATTTGGTAGCTATAATGAGAAGTTTTAAATTGTCTAATTAAGGCCTAATTACCATTTAGTTAATGTGAAACACATGGTGGGTCCATAACTACTTTGCCTCTATGGAATCCTAGGAGGCTCTAAGTTATGCCATGTGTCTATCACTAATTAGTCCTATCTATAATAGATGCCACCTAATCAGAGTTGGGTGTTGTACTCATACAATTTTGAGCACTATATTTGGCCATTTAGAGTAATGAGGTGATGTATGACATCCCATGATTGGATTCTAACTCTAACTATACCTCATTTTAACCATCTTAGGGTGTCTTGGGCCTTTCCTACTAGTTTTTATATAATTGCCACATGGTGTGGTTTGATAGGTTAGGCTCTCTTAGGCTCTGTCAGCTCTAATAGGTCTAGGAGATTGATACCTATAATAGGATCCATGTGGAGCCTCCTCATTTGGTTAGGCTCTCCCAAGATCTGAGTTATATGATAGGTCTAGGAAACTGACATCTCTGATAGGATATGCATGGTGCCTCCTCATTTAATTAGGCTCTCTTAGGCTCTAACACATCTAACAAGTCTAGGAGATTGACACCTCTGATAGGATCCATGTGGCACCTCCTCATTAGGTTAGGCTTTCCTGGGTTCTGACATCTTTGATAGGTCCAAGAGTCTAACACCTATGATAGTATCCACATGACACTTCCTCATTTGTATGGATTTCCTAGGATATTTCATGAAAAAATAACTAAGTTGAAAAATCCACACAATCAATTAAAGGATCATTTTTGTGCCACCAAAGCTTTATGAAATGCTAAGTAGGACTCTAGGTGACTGATACTCTAGGAAAACCAACATGAGTTCAAATCTATAAATAACATAGTTAGCGTAATAAAATATTGTAAGTGTGAACACTTTTTGTTCCATAGAATTAAACAATAGCTAGACTATGTTTAAACTCATCACACTATAGGGATATTTAATCATAGACCAACTCACAATTACAATCATTATTAAACATTCAACAAACTAGGGTAGAATAAAGGTTCAAATATTTTTAAAGAATATGAGTGGAAATGGATTAAAACTCTGGGAGCTTTGAGTTGAGTATTTTCCAAGGGGTCCCCCACTTGTTCAAAGGAGGGGTGTGTGTTGGCCACAACAATAATATATTCATGTAGGCATGGAAGAAAACTCTACATGAAGATGTCTTTTAATTCCTTATTTGCCATGGGATTTGTCATTTTAGATAACATGGTATTATACCTTAAGACATTTTCTATGATAGGTTCATTAGATTCTTATTTGAGTTGATCAATCCAAGCATATGAAATATTTTCATTGATGTTGATTGAGAAATGTGCAAGAAACAAATATGCCAAAGGATTGAATGCATGAAGTGATTGATGTGGTAAATCATAAAACCATCTAAGTACATATTATTTTAAACTTCTAGGAAATGACTTGGTCAAAAATTATCATTTGTACACATAGTCCAATCATGTGGCATGAAACAATATTAAATGTTAATTGAGGTCCCCTTTTCCATCATAAAATGCAAGCTTAGGTGCCACAAAAATAGTTAGGAAAGGATATGCAAAAATATACTGAGCCAATGGAGTATGCAATAAAGTTTATAAATCAAGGATTTGATTAAGCTTTGAAGCACTTTGTTCCATTTTTAACACCTTAGTTTGTAGATATTGAATAGTATACATAAGGGATTGTATGTTAAGAAGTGAATGCGTGCTAACCAACTGTTCCATTTCAAATGACTATGTAAGAACTTACATATTAATATGTGAAAACCCTTGGGTTGCCCTAATAATAGATGGTGGTAAAAAAGTTATATCAAATGATATGAGGAAAGGTAAGGAACCCATAGCAGTTAAAGTTTCAAAAGATTGGTCTTCATATGTTTTTTTCATTTCCTCTATAATAATGGCTATAGACACAATATAGAAATATGCTAAAAAGGTGAATGTACTAAAGAAGAACAACTTAGCTAGAAATCAAGCATGTAGGATTATAAATGTGATTATAAAACTAAATGCATGATAATGTGATGATACTATGAATTAGGAATAGGGATTCACTTAAATCTAAGATAAGGTGGTGCTATTCAAACATGCATGGTTTATGTTGGTATCCTTAGGGTACACCGATGTCTGGTAGGGTTTAGCTCTCTTTGAAAGTTTATACTTATGCACCTTCACTTATTGGCTCTATTTATGCAAATAGATATATGTGATTCTTTGAAAAATAGGTTATGTGCCTTCTTCTTAACATAGAACCACACCTAAATATACCATGTTTGAAAAATGGAAAAAAATGGGAAAAGGTGTTAGTGGCTAAAGTTGTGCTCGACCTCAACACCCCCTATGTTGAGTGTTTCTTATATACCAATACTCTGAAGAGGGATCAAACTCCATGTAGTTCTCCCATGCTATGGTGATGTGTGTGAAAGATTAGTGTAATGTTAAATGTGGACATAATATTGGTGTGATTAAGTGCTTCTAAAATGAATTATGACCTTTGAGGTTTATTCAAACTTAGCTCATGGCTACTAGGGCTGTATAGACTCAGAATTGGGAAGAATACATGTTTTCCCCTCAATGCATAGATATTTTTCTTAGTGTTTTTACTTGATATGAGCCTTTAATGAATAAATGGATTGAAAATATGGATTTATAGTGATCATTTTGTAATTTTCTTGGATGGGACTTGTGAAATGTGTAGGATGACCTGATTGATGAATTTGAATTTAAACAACTAGCCATTATTTGGTAGGAGGATGCAACCAATGATTTAGACACTACCAATTAGTGAGATTGTTCTGAAAGAGTGACCTTGTTTGAGGAGAAAAAAAACTAAGATAGAAGTGTGGATTGATCTAGGGATGATCTTAGGTATTTATAATGAGAAATAGAGATGTTTAGTGATCAGTTAATTGCTTGGAGGAATAGGTCATTTTTATGGAAGTGAGGGAATGGCAGTCAAGGACCGTGGAATTAGGAATGAGATAAGTGTGTATAAGTAGTGGTCAAAAGTGAATTATTTTAGCAATAAATGTTAATTTATGTGCCTACATATAATTTCATTAAAGGATGCCAAGGATTTTTTATGAATAGGTTAAGGTGGAAAGTTTAAGATGGAGACAAGGTGTATTTTTGGACATATTCTTAGATTGAGACTTGCCCACTAAACTAGAAGGATGATTAATAAGAATTTATTAAAATATAGTTGACAAATGGGGTTCAAGAGTCTCAAATTATTCAGAGATAAGAAAGGGATTTGTTTGGAAGACATTGGAGGGGCCAATTGGAGACTTTAAAGAAATAAAACTAAGGATTATCCATCTTCTCAGAAACTACCCTCTTGTCTATGATTTTGGGGATGACCAATTAGTCTGGGAAGGTAGTAAATATGGTGTTGTGACTGTCAAATAATTGTATAACAATATTATGTTGAATTTATCACCATGAGGTCAATTATTCTCTAGCACTAAGGTATGGTTACATATGGTCTGTAGAAATATAACATCTTCCTTTGGATAACAATTTAAGATAAATATATAACTTATGACAATCTAATGAAAAAGGATGCCATGGATTATCTATTGGTATATTATGTTGATAAGTAGAGGAATTTGGTAATCACATTTTTATACATTATCCTTTTACTAAAGCTATCTGTGGGTTCATTATGAAAATGTTGGACCTTGACTTTATTTTTTAAATTTAGAAAGGATTTAGTGGTTTAGTGGAATTTGGCCATTAATAATAATGATCTTAAAATTTAGTGGAAAATTTATTTAGCTATAATTATATGGAATATCTAGATGAAAAGAAATAGAAGTTTATTTAAGGAAGTTTCACAATCATCTGGGCAAGAATGGGGTACAATGGAAGCAATAATTTCAAACCTAACAAAAATGGGGTAGAGAGAGAGAGAGAGAGAGAGAGAGAGAGAAAGTCCAAAAAATTCTAAGAAATTGGAAAAAAGAAGGAAAAGGAACTGGCAAACAAAGTTGTACACATGATTGTTGTAACATAGTTGCATCAAGAAGAAGAAAACGATTCATATTTGAGTTATATGATTCATTTTATATCTTTATTCATATGTAAGTTAATGTATTTATTATTTTATAATCACATTCATTATTTTATAATAGTTTTCAAACAAACTACATGCCTAAAGATATAGTACCAGATTCTTAACAGTCAAGAACATGTTTTTTATAGTCAAGAAAAGTCATTTTTGATCAAATTTTAAGATATTAATGTGGAGGAACTTATAAAATAAATAATATCCTAAAATAACTCTTTAAATTTTAATTTATATTGAATTTTATACTCTCAGCATGTGCACAGTCTATATACCCTAAACTAGGGTTTGGGAACACTAAAATCCTTCTAGAATAAAAATGAACCAATAAAAAATATTGAAAATTTGTGGAATGATGTAATAGGATGTTTTATAAGTGATAAAATTGGTTTCAAAGTTATTTTACATTTTGATGGAAATTTATTCCAAATTTTCAGTCTGCATGCCTAATTACAAAAGTTAGAAACTCTGTTTTCATAATTTCTTGCATTTTCAAGTTAAATGACAATTGTAACCCAACATGGTGGGTTTAGACAACATCAAATGAATGTGTAAGAGGTTATTTTATTAGGAAAACTCCCTTTTTATTGAAAATTTCAATCAAGAAGATACAGGCTCGATCTTCTCTCTTTTAAACAAGTTGCAAGGTCTATTCTTCCTTAATCTCTCCATCATCTTCCTTTGATGTGGAAAATGATACACATTTTCAAAATTATTACGTTCATACTCTCTTATTAAATTAATTTTTTTAAAATTATATAATTATAAAAAAATATTGTCATCGTACTCTTCATTTGAATATAAACATTGAAAATGATTCTTTGAATGCAATTAATTATCTTTCTACTCCTTAGATGCCCATAATAATGAATTCATAGAAACTATTAAAAATATCTTTCATGCCATTTTTTACTTACTAAATTTTTTAAAAAGGTTAATGAGGTAGCTATCATGAATTATTATTGCATGACCATTGATTCTTATATGAGTAGTATTAGTTGTTCTTCTTCTAGGATTCATGCTCATACATTTTAAATCAATAGTAAAATTAGAACCTTGAATGATCCTCTTCATATTAGTGTTGTAATAACACACAAGATTTTTACTATGATTCATACAATAGGTGAATTATAAAGACAAGTACAAGCTTTACATCTAAATAATTTTACATCCAATTCTTGGACTAATTATAATGTTAAATATGGTTAACCTATAGTTCATAAAATTTATGATTCTTCTATCCCACGTGATTTTACAATGCCTAAGTTCTCCTTATTTGATGTGCATGGGTATAATTACTTAGATCTTAAGTAATTTTATGGTTCTCTTGGGAAATATGGTGATAATTATTAAATATTTCTTAAGACACTTCCTATAATCTTAACGAGTCATGGTTTTCATTGGTTTCACATGTCAGATTGCTCTAGGATCTCTAAACGTCACATATTACACAAAAACCCTAGAATAGGTGAGAGCAAGAATGCAGAGTAAAAGTGAGCTTGATTAATGTTAATTAGGTTGATTATCCAAAAATTATAAAGGAGGTATATTATAAAGTGATAAATTAGGTCACCATAAAGGTAACAATTCAACTCACAATTAGAAAACACATTAAGTGTGTGTTCTCATAATGACCTTAACACCTATAATAAAGCTAATTAATAACCATGTAGATAAAACGAAAAGTGGGGAAAAACCTACACTAACACCTCTCCTTAAGCGTAGCTTATGTGGGTAGAATAATTGGGTCCTAATAATAAAGACTGATGAGGTACCGAAACCTAATGCAACTCCCATAAAGTGAAAAAAAGAAGAAAACCTGTAGGACAAAACTCCTCACCAAAAAGAGAACAAAGAAGAAAAGGGACATAAAAATACCCACTAGAGATTACGAATACTTGAATCCATATATTATCTTGCAACATAGTTCCTAGAGGTGATTATGGATCATAAGTAGATGCAGAAAAGAGTGGATCACCCTAGAATAGTGAATAAGTCTACCAAGATCTTGATGGATCCTCAACCAAGGTGTGATTTCTATCCAAATAAATATTTTCCTCATACAAGGTAGGATGGAAAAATTATATATGCAATATCTTATACCAACACCCCATTTAATCATAGCTTAGGTGGGTAGAAAATTTAGGTCCCAAAAATGAGGCATGACGAGGTACCCAAGTACATAAAAACTCTCATAAAGTGGAGGAAAGGAGAAAACCCATAGGAAAAACTCCCCCCCAAATGAGAGAAAAGAAGAAGACTAACTATGATCAATAATGAGACCCATCACCTTGAAAAATTCTAACTCCATTGTACGGATGATGACCTTTGAGTAGAATAAGTGATCAAAGTGACTAAGAAGGAAGGAGAAAGATTATTTGCTTGTGAGGGGGTTTGGCCTCCTGCCAAACTGTGCCTCACCCTCCGATCTTTATCAAACAAGAGAGGGAATGTGACAATAAAATACCTTTTATAATCTCTTTATATCTCCCAATAAATATCATAAAGACTATTTTTATATTATAAAACAACTAAAAAATATACAAGATATTTTTTAAATAAAAAAATATAATATATTGTTTTTAATAAAAAAATCTCATACCCCACCATGATCATGTCTCCAATTTAATAAATTCCAATCCAATAATTTTTAAAAACCATATATAATATCTAAAAACCACAAATTATATGGGAAAACTGTGATTTACTAAAGAAGGTGGTTTTCTAAACCTATTTTTTCTATGAATAGTATCATTTAGTAAAAACATGATAACTTTTTCAATTCTCAATGAAATTTAAATTTTAAAAATGATCTATAAAGATGAAAATGAGTCACACAAAAACAAAAAATTGTTTGGATTTATTATTTACAGCTTAAAATTCATTTGAAAAATAACATGCATTTTTATTACCAAATAGATTTGCAAAAAAATGACAAGAAACCTTAATTAGATACTTGGGGAGAAAAAACCAGTTGAATGTTGGATGGAGCAGTTATCAATAAATTTTCTTGGCCCAAGGTAAGGGTTAAAAAACTATAATTCAAACCTAAAAAACTAATTTATTTCCCTAACATCAACACATGCAAAGAGAAGAAAAACTACAAATGAACACAATAATCCATAGAGTACCTCTTAGCAGGGTTTCTCACAATTTTCAAGACTAAAAAATAGTAATCAACTCAAGATTTAAAGTATTAACAATAATAGAAAAATAAATGTTCATTACCATCACTCGAAGCTCTGAAACCATGTAATATTCACCCAAGAATGGATGTCCAAGACCAATGACAAGAAGATCGAACACATAAATTTGTTGAAGTTAGAAATCAAGAAATAAGTAGAATATGCAATAGATGTATTCAAAAATGGATATGGATTTCATGAAAAAGGCTTGAAGCTTATATATCAATAATATCACTACTATCATAACTCTCAAAGTTGTCACAACTCACAACTTACACAACTTGTAGCTAAGTAGCTCACCATAATCTAAAAGACTCAAAATATTCCATATCAATAAAGCTCACAAAGGGATGTACATAAGGTAGAAGTTAGGTGAATAAAAAACATACCATGTATATGGGACTAACTTCCAAAAAATATGTGGAAGAAAGGCAAGGAACTAACATCTCAATATATGTGGGATAAACTTCTCCAATGTATAAAAAACAACTAAGCAAACTAAATGGTAGGAAAAGAAATATCCTACACCAACATCTATTTCTACCTGGTGGTACCCTATATACCTTCCTTAAATTGTAAGAGGCTTTCCTTTCAAGATTTATCACTAAAAAGGTCCACTTTCTACATTTGAGTCTATTCGATCCCTTCACTAAGGAAAATTTGAGCCTATTTGTGACTAAATTCTAAGATTAAAGGCTATTATGCATTATTTTATATATCAAGTGATGGATCTAGAGAAATAATATATCTTTAGGAGAAATATTTTGCCTCCTCTCAAATATAAATTTATTTATTATTATTACTAATATATTAAATATATTTTCTATGAGGTTATGTCACTTGAGGATGATCTTTTATGATCACAATGTTCTTAGATATGAGACTCTTGCTTCACATTGTGCTTTTATTTATTTAAGTAGTAATAGTAACCATGTAAAATTCAAGAAAAATATAAAACCATTGGATAATCATATAATTAAACCTACAACAAGTCCTACATCTTCCCTTAACGGGTCATGGTAATTTAATTTTTTTTAAAAAGTAAATGTAAAACATTGAAAAAACTACTTGATAAGAACATGATAATGTTACCTTTTATTAAATGTTATTATTGGGTTTATGTGCCATGAAAATTTCAATCAAAATTATTTTGTGAATATGATCAAATCAATGGTTATATGGGTTAAAAAAAAAATTTAATTCCAAATTGGGTAAAAAATAAAGCTCTTGTACCACATTGTGAAAAATAACTCTTATCACTAAAACCATGTCAGTAAACAAAAGGTCCAAGAACTTTAGAATATAAAGACTCCATCCACATAATATACTCATACAAGAGAAATATATTCACCAATAAAATGGGAGATGTATTAATCCACATAAATATATACAAAAAGAGAAGTGTTAAAATATAATGTTTCACAATAATACCAAATATCAAGGAGTAATCATTGGTTCTCCCAATGACTACATGTCTGCCACCTTGCTAGGTGAAATAATCCAAGACTTATGATTCTTCTTCTTTCCCAAAAAGGATACAAGGGTTCCTTATATAAAAAAATTAAAAGGTGAGTGGGAGTGTTTATTGGTGGAGTGAAAAGTGGATGGGATATCCAAAGTACACCTAACCCTCCTCACACAAGTGAGGATAACTACCACATTAAATTTATATAACACATCACACCTTGGTAATATAGCTACCTAATGTGGACTTCACATCAAGTGTGAATATGACACACACTAATAGATCATACCAAGAAAGGTTTTTTGATTTTAAACATCGAATATAATATCGTATTCATAGTGGTGACCTTACATTGAATATATCTATTAAAAAAACACAAAGGATAATTACATCCTATAATATATATAATCTATACAAATGATATTTTATCTTCTAAATTATAAACCCCAACTCCTAAGGTTGGGCACCTAAGCATGATAATATACTAATATCTATTCCCAAAGATCTTATAGAGACTCATCCTTCACATGGTAGATCTATAACTTTGATCATGAGAATTTATATCGAAGGACAACAAACAAAAAATAATTTTGATAGATGATAAAACTAAGTTCAATATGTGTAGCATTCCTTTCCTTAATACACTTGGATATGATATGGAAAGTCTAACTCAATTAGAATATTCTTCGATAAAACATGTATCATTAGGATGTATTACATTACCTATATCTATTGGTCCCTAAACATGTTATATATTATTCTATATTTTTCCATCCTTGTTTCACTATAATGCTTTATTAGGAATGACATGGTTACAAAATATGAATACAACACTTGAATATATTAATTCAAATATGAATTAAATATAATTAACATTCAAAGAGATAATACCTATGAAAATAAAGACGTAAATCATTGTAAGGAAGATTCTATTCCATTTTAAAAATAACTCAAATGGGTGCCAAAGAAACAAATGCAATAATATCAAGTTTAACTAGAATAGGAACAACCATATACTAGTACATCTCTAAGGAAAGATCAATTCAATTATACACATCCTTACATCAGAGACATTATTTCACAACATAATGATTTGATAACACCATTTTATAATTTTGTTACATGATCATCAAACATGTGTCTACTTATTATCCATTTTTACATTTATGTTCTTGACAATAGTATTGGTTAGCTATGATAATCTACTTTATGCTTCAACATTTTATATTTTATTTTCCAAAAAATTATGAGCATCACTAATTATATCTCTAATACATTTCATTTGGGGGAATCGTATGCATATATATTCCATGAGCTTTATTGATACATATATTACACATATATTACCTAATCATCTACGTCCCAAGATTAGTTTACAACTTATTACAATAGATTATATCTAAGCACCTATGCCAACTTTAATTTCACCAAGATAGATCCAAACTAATGAGTGTGATTGTTAAGAGATTTCAGTGACTCCTTGAGCCTACTATCCAAATATATCTCTTGGGGATGATGATTTAGGTTACTTCACCACTCATTTATACCTTTCTAATACTTCTAGTGATTTATCCAACCCCATAGTCTGGGATTTCACATTATACATGAGATTATCAATTAGCCATGCTAGCCTATCACATGTGCTTCATTAAAATATCATTATTTTAATATAGTTTATTATAGGTTATTTATCCCTATATTTATTTGCCATTGGGGGAATTTTACCCTAGCCTATCTCCTTAAACTTATTAATATATATATCTTATGCACACAAAACTTACATTGGTACACATTATTTATCCCTATATTTCTCATCCTCACATGAGGTTTAATCTTACTATTGAATGAGAAATGAAAATATTTTATGATGGTTACTACTTAAACATTTTTAGGTTTGGATGAGTGTTAAAGGGTATAATATACTATACACAAGGATGAATTAAACTATTCTAAAACAAGCCAATTAATTGAAAACTCAAATAAATGAATATTCTAATTAAATATTGAGTTATACTAAATGTATAAAATACGTTCAAAGCAATAATTAAATTGAATAAACACTAGAAAGAGATAATGATTAATGTATCTATAAATGTGTAGTGAGATTTGAGATATACAGAGGTGGAAATAGGTAGGAACAAGATTAGGATCCAATCATCAGATTCTAGAAATATTATTTTTGGAGGCCTGGACATTTGTATCAAGTTTGGGACACCTTCATCAATACAAGTGATCTGATGTCAATGGACTTGTCCAACTTATAATACTCACTATATTTTGGTGTGATCACCTAGAGATTTTTAGGTTTTCTATTGACATTATATTGATATATTTTATTTGCGTGCATAGGTTGGAGATGACTACTTATGGATCAAACTCTAAATATTCACTTTAGGTATTTGTACCTTGGAAAAAATGGGTTAGTGAGATTATGAAGCTAAGATGACCTCAATAACACCTTTATAAATGAGTGTGCTTAGATATCCACTACTCTAAAGAGGGCCTCAAACATATATAGTTCTCTCCTAAGTGTTGGATTGTATGTGTACAAGGGTGAAATATGCTATATTTAAGGGAATGAAATGGTCTAGATTTTAACTTGAAAATAATGCTCATGGGATGATCTTTGATGATTCAGACCTATAATATCACTAATCCTATGACTAATATAGAAATAGGGAAGATTATGGTAATTTTGGATACTTGAAAGGTGCTTTGATAGATATGTGTTTAGTAATATTTTTGAATATGACTTGGTATTTATTTTGTGTTTATACCAAACCTTTTGAAAATATCTCAGATAAGGGTTGAATAAAAAAATGGGCCAACCCATAGGATTCAAAATATTTTCAAATTAGATGACTTTTGGGGTACGAACACTAGATAATAATTTGGAGACTTACATTGATACAAGTGTCCCTATATGAAATGCAAGTGTTCGATAGGCTACAAAGCTAATAAGGATCTAAAACTAATAGTGAATGATATATATCAATTTTTAAGGTTTTTGTACTATATATAAAAATCCAAGTTGCCATAATGATAGGGTCAGACCAAAAGATAAGCAATTTAGAAAAGTAAGATGGTGAATGCGAGCCTTTTGGAAAAAATAAGGTCTAAAATTGAAGGGTAGAGCCATGATAGGTATTTTTAGATTATAAAATAATAAGATGTTATATAAATCATATTTTAGTATCTACATTCCCCCCTTTAATTTAGTAATGCATAAGGATGAAGTTACTAGTTTAAAGGAAAGGAATGGGTACCTGGGTGTGTACAACACACCTTGCCTTGAGCCTAATTTGATTATTTTGATGGTGTGTGACCTATAACCAAGAGAATGATAAAATATAAATGAGTGCATATAATCTAAAATTTTAAATAATTGAGAGGGATTGGATTGAGTGGATTATGAGTTGCATTACATCGACCTCATTTTCAGTCATGGTCAGGGGTGAACATATAAGCTTGTTTGGGGCTACTAGGGGCTTGAGGCAGGGTGACCCTCTATCCCCATATTTGTTTCTTCTCTTGGCTGAGGGTTAAGGATGCAGGATCAGAGAGTATACGAGGGATGGGGAGATTCTGGGATGGAGATGGGATGGTGAGCTTCCTGTTCTCTCTCACCTCCAGTTTGTGGATGATGTAGCCATGATGGGAGCAGCCACCATTAGAGAGGCTACTAATATTCGGAGGTGCTTGGATGAATTTCTCGTGGCCTCAGGGTAGGCTATTAATGAGGTAAAATCATCCATATTCTTCTTTAATATGCCTTTGGTGATTCAACGGAGAGTGGCTGAGATTCTCCGGTTTCAAATTGGCAGCTTGCCGGTTACTTATCTTGGCATCCCTGTCACCACGGGTAGACAATCCAAGGAGTCTTGGCAGGGTATACTGAATAAATTTAGGACCAAGGTGAATCATTGGACTCATAGATGGTTATCTTTTGTGGGTAGAATCCAGCTGATTCAATCGGTGGTCTAGGCACTTCCCCTTTACAGGTGCATGCTACAAGTGGCGCCGGTTAGCTTTGTGAAGGATTTGGATTCTCTTGCGAGACAATTTCTGTGGGCTGGGAATTTGTCCTCGACCAAATGGAGCCTCATCCGTTGGGATGTTGTCTGTAGTCCAAAAATATTGGGAGGCTTGGGGCTCAGACAATCCTTTCTGGCTGGTACGGCCCTTGCGGCTAAGCTTTACTAGAGATGGTGCACTGAGCAGGATTGCATATGGACCAAAGTTTTGGCGCATAAGCACTTTTCGGAATGCTCACACAAGGATATACCAAGATATCATATGATAGGGAAGGGGTCGGTTATATGGGACACTCTTAAGAAAGGGGCGACACTGATAAAAAGAGGGCTGTTCTGGATTTGCAAAAGCGGGACAGAGGTGGAGTTCTGGCATGACTCGTGGGATGGTTTTCCCCCTATAACTCAGTAGTACCCACATCTTCAAGCTCTCTCTTAGAGATTTTGTGTAGCGGGCTGGTTTAAGGTGAGCGATTTCAAGTTGTGTTTTCGTCAGGATCAGATTATGGAAGCAAGATGGAAAAGCCCTGAGGATTGGCCGATCAGAGATATGGAGGTGGAATGTGAAGAATTGAAGGGGATTTTAGCTAGGTGTATCTGTTGCGCCCTCAGAGGGACCGATGAACTTGCCTAGTCTCCTCACCCAAAAGGAAAATATTTGGTTTCTGCAGGGTACCAGGAGTTGGTTGCGCAAAAATTTGGGGAAGAAAGGGAGGTTACTTGGTGGAAGCGGACTTGGTGCAAGTTCTCATGGCTGAAATGTAACTGCTTCATCTGGACATTGGCATGGAACCATTGTTTGACCTGGGATAACTTGCACAAAAGAGGATTTGTGGGGCCATCTCGTTGTGTCTTGTGTGGCATAGAGGAGGAGAATGCATCCCATTTATTTTTTTCTTGTTGTTTTACTGTTCAGCTTTGGGACGCTTGGTGGAAAGCATGGAAATGCAGGGGAATTCGTGCCTTATCTCTGCCTGATTTCTGGTAGCAGCTGGACCGCCTGCCACCTGGAGCTCAATTCTTGCAGGAAGTTTGGTACGCAGGGCCCATATTCTTGTTGTGGCAGGTTTGGATGGAATGAAACAGAAGGATCTTTAATGATACCAAGCTGGAGATTGCGTAGGTCTGGAGTAGGATTAGTAGAATGGTTTAGGAGTCCATGGAAGCCAAGAGTGAAGTTGCTCTACCCATGGCAAGGAGCGATGCTGAAGTGATTGGCAGCTTGGGGGTGCGTGGGTTGACACCAAACTCTGCGTGTGTCAGAAGAAGTGGGGGAGGGTTGCAGAAAGTGGAGAGAAGTGGGAGGTGGGCACCCCCTCCGGTGGATTTTTTAAAAACTAATACTGACGGGTCCTCCCATGGTAATCTGGGTCCGGCTGGTATTGGAGGAATCGCGTGTGATGCTTCGACTGATGTTATCTTCATCTTCTCGGAGTGTAGGGGAGAGTAGATGATTAATTAGATGGAGGGCCAAGCTATCTTGGTCACTCTGAAAAGAGCTTATGAGATGGGATGGCGAAGAGTAATTTGTGAGGCCGACTCGCTGGTTTTGATCAATATGATCCAGGAACGGCAAATTACCAATGTGAATTGGCAGCTTTCTTTGGTGGTTCAACAACTTTTACAAATTAATTCACTTATGGAGACGGTCATTTTTAATCACATTCCGCGCGAATGGAACAAGGCAGCGGATTGTTTGGCTAGATGGGCCTCGGAGGAGATGGTGGAGCGGAAAGTGGTTGAGATAGCTCAGTTGCCGAATGATATTCGAAAAGTATTGGATAGAATTCTTTTCGATGATAAGATAGGTATGAGTGAGTAATGTTATTGTGGTTTGTGGCTCTTATCTACTGGTTTGGCTGGCTTTCTGGTTGTTTTTTTACATTTTATTGAATAAAAGTTTTTACCCCCGATTTTATTTAAAATTTTAAATAATTGAAATGCTTAAAAAGAAAGAGAGTAAGGAAGGAGTACACCTGTGTGTTGATGTAACCATGTTTCCCCTTGGTACTTTGACTTGGTAAATATGCTTCCTTATAAAGAATTAGAGTTGAGATGGGCTCAAAACTAAACCTTGAATATTTGAATAGGGATAATATAAGGAAATTATGCCCCAATCTAGTGCGAGGGTGAGTTATGATATGACCATTGAGATCACTGAATCTTAATCACACAACTCAAGTGAAAATATAAAAAAAACAAGTTAAGTGGTATAACCAACTCAACCTAAAAAATTAAAGTAGTGTTAGGTCATTGAATATCAACCACACTAATAAAAGGATCTAACTATTATAGATATAAAATGCTCAAGATGATGCTTCTTAGTGAAAATAGTGCTTCTTGGTAAATAGGTTTGAATATATATTTGCAATTTTTGGTGCACTTGCATGGAATATGCACCTTTAATATGTTTTGAGCTGAAGTATCTAGAAAAAATTAACCTCTTATCTATAATTATGTATAATATCTACCATAAATCTAAAAAAATCTTTCCCAAATCTATAAAATTTGGTGCAATATGTATAAGATTCTAACCCAAGTGTATAATTGAACCATGTAAACTATATCAAATACTGTCAACTATGTAAACTATATATGTGTGGAGTCATTTCTCTATGACATGACCCCACTAATATTACACCATTCTGAGGTGAGGGGAATGGAATCTGGTTGTTACCTTACCTCAAAATGATAAGATAACTATATAATCTATGTATGAATCATGTAGTATATAAGAGTGGCATATATAAGTAGATATATCATTGCAACAATCACAACCAGTTCTAAGGTGCATGATATGGATCATGATAACATTGATAAATTAATATTACAATCTCAATACAAAATCAAGCACACATAAAAGCATTCAATGTGAAACAAAAGGGGTCAAAGGAGACTATGCACTCAAATGAATGACATATTAAAATGTCCATATAGCAAAAGAAAAAACATATAATGGTACAAGGGCTAAAAATAAAGGAGAATATTCAAATGTTCCACAAGTAAGACAATAAAAAACAAGAAAATAACACTCAAGAAAGTGACAATGTGAAAATATGAAATATAATCAATCAATATAAGCATATTATACTAGTCCTTGTATGTATGTGTTAGCGAAAATGTCATGTAACATAACATATGAAGTACACTATGAAATAAGTAATAATTAGAATATACATGTGTAAGCATTAGTATATAGGGTTAACATGATAATGGAAAGGTGATCATAAAATAATATGAGATGTATTAATCATGATCAACAAAGTAACTTCCCCCAACGTAGTGTGTCATGCCAGAAGAGGAAAGGTCCAACATCTGTATGTGCATGTATCATGTATTAGGTGTATGCTTGTACCAAATTAAAGTATGTGTGAAACATATGTGTATCTATAAAATAAATGATATGATATCTACTAACATAAAGTAAAAAACATAGATGCCAAGGAACTAGTAAACATGTGAAAGCTGAATATTTTTGTATTTTTGAAATTATTTGAATGTTTTTGTATTTTCTTTGATTTTTTGATTTTTTTGTATTTTTGTAAAAGAAAAATGTTTAACCTATGATCCCATCTAATTAATGTTCATAAGAAGTTCCAAACTCAGAATATGGTACATCAAACCGGTGATATTACCAAGGGGCATTCATAGATGTCATATTTGGAAGTGTAGACTCTATGGTACTTTGTGTATGTCTCATAATACTATATAGTCATGAATAAGTAATAGAAGGAGTAGTGATTATTGGAACCCATTATTTATTGCTCTGTGGTTTCTTTGGTGTACCTATAATTGGAACATGTTTCTTTGCTCTTAGCAATTGGGTAGATCATGTAGATGAAGATGATGATTCTATATAATCCATTGTGTATCTCAAGTATGGGACACATAGGAAAGGGGATTTCCTATTGCTTACCATTTCATAAATGATTAACCTAACCAGGTTGTATAAGTAGCTATTTAGGAATAAAATTTTCTTGTTCAAGTGGATGTTCATATGGAATTATAGAACTTGTAATTACCCTATTGAAATGAATGTATTTAATACACCCATGTACTGTTGAATGTAATGCACAAATCTTATGTATAAAAAGTCATCCCCATAACATATAAAATAATATAATGTATTTTATAACATAAAAGGTAGTGACCACATATGTTGGACCAACTTGTAAAGGTAAATTAATCTCACTAATAACATGTTGTGATGTCCCATATAATGCTCTGATCATTTTGGATAAAGGGTATAAATCTTCATGTGTATATCCAAAATGTGTAAGTAATGTCATGGTACATATGTTCTCACTGACACTATTATCAATTTATAATAACACTATGTATATGATGATGATCAAGGTATGATAAAATAAATAATGAATGAAAATATGAATCATCATCCATAATTTCACTTTCATCAAATGTAATATAAGGTCTTTGATCCATAGGAAGTACTATATGTGTATACATGCCAATAATCCCATATAATGGGTGCCCAAAATATGGTAGAGGAGGATGTGCATTCTATGTCATTTTCACTTCTAGATTCTTATTATAATTATATTTTAATGGATCATTAAACATCTTTTGGTTTTGATGGTCACTAGGTTGTGAACCTAAATCCTTTAGAGGATCATCAAAAGGTAAGTTGATGGTTATCAGTTAGATATTGGATCTTATGCTTCAAGGTATAAAATCTACTTATAAAATACCTAGGGAATTGGTGATAGTCATAATATGCATTAACATCATATCCTTTTGGTAAAGGTCAAATTGTATCAACCTCAATGGGAGGAGAGAGAGATATGAGATGACACTCAATAAGCTTCTTAAGTAACAAAGTTGAAGACTTAGGTAATCATGTAAATTGTATCTTAGGTGCATTGGATAAGATGAGTCAATTAGGATGATATAACACTACATGAATCATTGTGGTTGCTTCCCTTTTAGGTTATATAGGTTTTACCTTGTAGCTTTGTTTGATATAACACTTGGTAGTAGATGTAGTTGGTGTGTTTGATACATAGTTGAGCTTGTTCAAGGAAATAAGTCTCATTTCATGATATCAAACAATATGGCATATGTCATCCATATATTTAAACTTATTGAAAATAATGGACTCATGTAATGGGAAAAGCAAACATTTCTTAAAGATACCTTTAAGTTATTTATCTACCATTGGATTTGTCATTTTGGCCAACATTGTTTTATAACTCAAAAAATATTCATTAATAGATTCATTTATTCCTTGTTTGATCTTAAAAATTTGTGCATATGACATATTTTAAATGATTTTGATAGAGAAATGTGATATAAATTGATTTATTAGAGGTTTGAATGCTTTCACTAATCAAATTGGTAAATCATAAAACCATCATAAAGAATAGTCCTCTAGGCTCCTTGGAAATAATTTAGTAAATATTTTATCATTGGAGGCATAATAAAGACATGACATATATAAATATCATAGATGTTATTTAGGATCACCCTCTCCATCATAAAATATGAATTTTAGTGAAATAAAACCAATTGGCAAAGGGTGCAAATATATCTTAGGTGCTAGAGGATTATGTAATACATATTATGAATGAATAACATGACTTGATTTCAAAGAATTTTGTTCAATCTTGGTAACCTTAGCTTCTAAATCTTGAATACCTTGGATAAGAGTTTTTACCATAGACCTATTCAGATTTATATTTTAGATTTGAGAATCCATTAAAGGGAATGAAAACACCACCTTTGTTGATGTGGGAATTGAAACCAATAGCTAAGTTGAAGTATAAATTATTCCCATGGAGGATGTGGCAATAGTTGTTTGGCCTTCAAGGAACAATGATTTGAAAACGTATCTCATGCCCCCACTAGATGTAGTAGGCAATGTTGTGCTCAAGGGGAGGGATAGTTCATTTACGCCCTTTGATTTTTTAGTTTATAATATGGTAATAATGATCTCATGGAGATCTTCAAGATTTTCATAAATGCACTCTTGAAATAATGTAATAGATTTAACTTGTAATTTATCTAATTGTTCATACTCATTTTTTTCATGTGTTTCATTATCTTTATGATCGAATTCATATTCTATAATATTTTTTCATTATTTTTCTCATTGTAATTATTGACACTCTCATTATTAGTATAATTTGACATGATATTATTTTGAGACATTTTAGGTGGCCTAAGGCTAGCTCAATATGTTTAATAAGAATACCACCTAATCTAGGACTATGTCTAGGTTTCATACAAATGATAGAATAAATGTGAATTAATACAATAAGCAAAAACATTATAAAATTGAAAATTCTAAATCAAGTTAGGATTTGCATGAGAATAAATAGAGGTTGGGTTCACCAAATGTTTAACGATTTTTAGGTTTAGATTATGGTTAAAGGGTAAAATAGTCTACACACAAGGATGAATAAAATTATCATAAAACATGCCAATTAATTGAAAACTTAGATAGATGAATTATTGAATTAAATACTGAGTTATGCTAAGTATATAAAATACATTAAATATAATAATTTTAAAGAAATTACTTAGATGATTTACAATAATAAAATAATATATCATAGAATTAAGAACAAAATAAGCAAATCCACAATAATAATTGGCAAAAGAGTAGAATACTTGAATATTATGACCGAACCACTTCGAGGGGGGAACATACACAATAAAGTAATAAGAATGAAATTCATAGTATGATCATAAAATACCAACCACTACCTCATATATGCTCTACTTAGCCATGGTTATTCCATAGGCTAACCGTATTAAGAATGTCAAGAAATGCAATAAGATAATATGAAGGTATGTAAGCCACAAATCAACCACACATATCCCTAAATGTACTATAGGTTAAAGGTATATCATGACCCTCCCCTCCAAAACAAAGTTGTCATCAATGTTGAATCAAAACAAGATGTTACTACAGGTATACTTTATCCTCCCATGTTGTATCTTCAGAATGCAAATTCTTCCATTTGATCAAATACTCTTTAATCACTCTAGTCTACAGTTGCTTAGTGAGTGCGTGAATGATATTTTTACACTCTAGAATGACTCAACATAATTCATCTAATTCAAGTAACTCAATTTGAGTGGAAAATCTATGTCCAATTACCTTATTTAGGTAAGATACATGGAATAATGGATGCATGCGAGTGGACTATGGCAATTCTAGCTTGTAGGCCACACTACCAATTTTATATAGGGTCATAATATTTAGGGGATAGATTTTTATATTTTTGATATTTATTTAGAGACATTTGATTAAATGGCTGAAAATACCCAAAGACCTAATCACCTATGTCAAAATGTCACTCACTACGGTGTCGATCTGCTTGCTACTTCATTCTATTTTGTGCCATTTCTAAATTCTCTCATAAAATAACTAGTAACTCTTGTTGAAGGTGAATGTGTTCCTCAACACCTCAAACCTTAGGATGCACCATCAAGGTTGAAATGATAGATGGGGGGTGATACCCATATCATACCACAAAGGGAGACATTTTGGAAGAAGTTTGAAAATAAGTCTTATACCACCATTCGACAAGTGACAACCGATGAACCCATTTGTCTTATTTTTATGAAATAAAATAATGAATATAACCTTATAGATACTTGTTGAATACTTTTATTTTTCCATTGAGGATGATATGATGAGTTGTGAGCCAATTATGTTCCCAAACATGCAAATAATTTAGTTTAAAAATTACTAGTAAATATGGGATCTCTGTCACTTATAATGATCTTTGGAATACCATGTAATTTCTAAATTATATTGAGAAAAGTAAAAGATAATGTAATGGAAACAAATGGTTTTGATAAGGAACAAAAATGAGCATACATAGTGAGTCGATCCACAAATACCATGATAAAAAATTTACCCTTAGACCATGGTAACCCAGTAATGAAATCCATGGAAAATTCCTCCCAATATTGGCTAGGGATGGATAAAGGATGAAAAATACTTGGGGTCTTAATGGTTTCACCTTTATTATATTGAAATACCATGCATTCAACCACATATTTTTGGACATACCTGTTGATTACTTCCCAAAAGAAATGTTGCTTATTCTATGATATGTTTTCAAAAATCTTGAGTGACCTCCTAATGGAGATGCATGAAGTTATTAAAGCATTTTATGTTTGAGGAGAGAATGCTTATAGAGGTATAATCTATCTTTATACCATAATACATTCCTCTTATATGTAATTTTTTGAGATCCCCTGTAACTCTACTAAATATTTTTAATCAAATCATGGGTAGCACTATCATTCTCCCATTTTGATCTTGATTCTTCTATCCAATCTACCTAGTAAAGAGTCATTGCACATAAAAATGCCTCAACTGATTCATCCCTCTGGGATAGTACATCTACCACCACATTATATTTTTCATTCTTATAAACTATTTAAAAATCATAGCCTAACATTTTAGTCACACATTTTTGATGTTCTTTACAAGATAATTGTTTTTCCAAAAAATATTTGAGGCTATCACGATCAATCTTTACTTGAAAGTGATGACCCATCAGATAAGGTCTCCATTGCTTGACTATAGGAAGAATAACCATCATATCTTTCTCATAGATTGGATCAAGCCTATTTTTTATTTTAGTTAGATACTCTCAAATGAACATGGTTTGCCTTCGTACATGAGTACAAAGCCCATGCCATATCTTGATGCATCACATTCTATAATAAAAATTTTAGAAAAATTAGGAGTCATCAAAACTAGAATGGTGCACATAACCATTTTCAATTATTCAAATGCCTTAGTAAATGTATTAGTCTAATGGAAGGAATGTTTTTTCAACAAATATGTGAGTGGGGCTATGAATCTACCATAATTTTTGACAAACTTGTGATAATAACCAATTAGCCCCATAAATCTTTGGAGGTTTTGATGTGGCCACCTACCGTAACTTACTCACTCTCACAAATTCATACATAAATGCAATGAATATTAAAATTAATATTTTCTCAAATAATCTCATAACACATTAGGATTAAACATATAATCACCATAAGCAATCTCTTATTAATTTATACAAAAATTACATCTCAAGGTCATGCCAACATTGCATTCCTACACAAGCTCTACCAAGCTTATCTCTCTCTTAAAAACTTAGCATACACTAGCCGAGGAGGCTTCTCAAAGGCTTCAAACCAACCTTATTCTCCCAATTTTTAATTATTCCCAACCTAGCCTAATTACAAAGAAAATGAATACATTAATTTATAGAAATACAAGGATATAATGAGAGGGAAACAAAGGAAACCCAAAAATTTGACCTCCTCCACTTGGAAAGACTATTCATAAATAATAAAATTTCCTCCACCATGTGATCCACTTTAGTTTTGACCCCTCTAACAAGTGGAATCTTTAAAAGGTGTTCCCCACTCCACATGTGCTTCTAAAAACTAGAGGAAACTCCTTTTGACTAAGATTAAACCCATTAAATTTGCTCCCCACATGAAATTAGTCCCACTCTCATAGTAGAGGTATATATCAAGTTTAACACATGTGAAAGATCTTCCATAGGCCATGCTAAGCCATATATTCAATCTAGAATAGTGATTAGATGCCAATCATGAATAGTGCTAGCCAGATATAATGCCAATCAATAATAGTGCCAAATATTAGTAAATTATAGTAATCAAGAATAGTGTCCTTGACACCTCACCAATGTGAATAGTGCCTCCACATCATCAATAAGCCTCAACACCATCTTACATCATCAGCTAACATGTCATCAT
Organism: Torreya grandis; assembly: GCA_037957365.1. Taxonomy (NCBI): domain Eukaryota; kingdom Viridiplantae; phylum Streptophyta; class Pinopsida; order Cupressales; family Taxaceae; genus Torreya; species Torreya grandis. The sequence continues at coordinate 18,798 of JARHVA010010725.1, read as the reverse complement.
GAATAATACTCATGAATAGTACTACATGAATAGTAATTTCCCATCACATCATTCACCTCTGATTGAAAATAACTCAACTTCCATGAGTTTCCATGATTGTATTCATGCCTTTATTCTTAAAAAATAGGAAAAACACACCACTTTATTTTTGGGTGATGCAAGATTTCTTGAGCCCTTGGACACTCCTGTATCAGACATCTAAGTTAATTAATGTGATCAATTGATCACATAGAGGGGGTGAGTGGTAGAACCATCCTTTTGGTCATGATGGTTAAATGATCTTGGCATCCCATTCCATAAACCATATGCACCCAAAGAATTTTTATTTCTTTCTCCTTCTCTTCTAGCATCTACATATTGGTCCTAAAATCATCCCCATAGGACCAAAAACTATCCTCTTCCTCCAAAAACATATCCATATACTAATGGATATAGATGTGGGCCAACTCTCACCATATGAAACTGACCTCCTCCACCAAGATTCTCTACAGTGCATCTCATCATCCCATGTGAGCTCAAGTCCACTGTTGTTCATCTACCTCCACCAAAATCCATCATGGCTTTCATATCTCATCCAAAAACATACTATAACCACTTGTATATCCTCTCTCATGTCTGCAATAACATTCATATTCTGCTCCACATGTGCACTCTCTTGCACAAAAATATCCTCTATAGATGAAACATTAACACTAACAACTCTTCATCCAAAGCTTCCTCTAATAAAGCCTGCAATTTATATTCAAATTCAACATGTTCCTTATGCTCTTCACTCTCATTATGGGCTACCAATGGCCCATCAAAAACAACTCCCATGGTTTTTTTCTCATCCCCCACCAAAATATCTTTATGTGCACCAAATTACACAACATATTCCATCACCTCCTCATGTGGAAATAATTTCACAACATTATACTCCAAATATTCCATCATGAAAACTTGAAACATCATTTTGTTTCTCTCTTTACCCACATGCACCTCTTCAAGGATGCAATCTTCACTCTCTTTCAACTCTCCATGGCTGTAATTTTCTTCAACATGCAAATATTCATTATTGCATTACTCATTATCCTTCAACCCTACAAGGATGCAATCCTCCTCCACATGCAACTCCTCTTGGCTGAAATTTTCTTCATTATTTGGCCACTTTATATGGCTGCAATTTGTCTTCAACTTCTCTTCATCCTTCACAAGGATGTCTTCAATAATAGGTTGTTCAACAACCTTCTTCTCCTTATTTTTTTATAACTCTTCATGGTTGCACTCTTGATTTTTCCATGTGACTATATCATTCTTAAATGTATCCACATTTGTCTTCAAATATTCTACCATATCCCACACTAAATCTTCCTCTTCTTCATTCCCAAAATCTATAAATCTTTTAATCAACAATTCCAGCAACCTATCCTAGGTCTTTAGCTTCTTCATCCATTCTTATTCTAGTGGTACTCTGTCACTCTTCTTATTTAGCTTCACCTACATACTTAAAAAATAAAAACAACACAAACTCTCACATATTCAATCTAGATCTTTCTTCTCCACAATAATCTTACTTGCTTTGATACCACTTGATGTGTCTTATTCTTCTTCATTATCACATTCTGACAATCTATTTATAATCAACTCCAATAGTCTGCTCCATATATTCATCTTCTTCTCCCATTATCTTTAATGTGGTAATAATCCACTCTTATTTTCATTCTTCATCTTCATAACTACAAAATAAAACACATTCAAATCTTTAATAAAATCCTCTCCATAGGATTCTCACTTTCTCTCTCAAATTATCTTCACAATCTCTCCCAAGGAATTAGAACTTTCCATAAGATGATTTTATGATAGAGGGAGAGTTAATTTTTTTTTATGATCGTAGCCATGTGGAATAATGTGATGGCATACCATTAGAGTGTGGCAAAATACTATTCATGAAACACTATTCATACATCACTATTCAATGATGATGTGGTGAGTACTATTTACCCTGGTGAGGTGTCATAACACTATTTTTGATTGCATATGTGGAATGGTACAAAATTATATGAGGGAACATGAAGTACATGGTGGTGTACCAACCTTGTCTAAGGAGATGATCTTCACTTTTGTCTTTTCACATGTGAACAACTTTTACTATTCACTGAATAGTAAACCCATGTGAAGGGTGGTATAATTTTCCTTGGGTGGAGCCTTTTTTCTTTGTTATTATTCCTCCCATGTTAAATTTGGCATGTTATTCCTTGGTATTAGTCCTTTATTATTTTCATAACTCTCCCAAGTGGATGGTGGGGGTAGGTGTTGACCAATCTTCCTTCCTTGTCATGATTTCCATTCCATGTGAAGTGTGGAGCTTCGTGGTTTTTTGTTTCCTTTGATTCCTTAAAATTTATATATGATTATATTCATATTTGGTTAAGTTAGGATAATTTTTGAAGTAAATTATTGTGGATGGATTTTGAAGCCTCCTTGGCATGTGTTCAAGTCATGTATTGAGTGTGGAAAGAAAGCTTGTTGAAGATTTGATTATGTAAGTGAGTATTTTTTGATGATTTAATGAGAATATATTTATTTTAGTGAGAGGAAATATTGAGTTTATTATGTTTTGAGAGAATTTGAGAGGTATATGTATTGGTGAATCCATTCATGTGGTTGGAGGCCACATCAAGTGGTATCAGAGCAAGTTCTGATTCCATGAGAGAGATTGTGAAGATAATTTGAGAGAGAAAGTGACAATCCTATGGAGAGCATTTTGTTGAAGATTTGAATGTGTTTTATTTTGAATGTATTAATATGAACAATGAAATAAGATTAGAGGATTACCACCTAAAAGAGAATGGGAGAAGAAGATAAATACATGGAATAAACTATTGGAGCTACTGATAGAGAGATTGTCAGAATGAGATAATGAAGAAGAAGAAGACTTGGTGTGCGAGATGATAGACTCCCTAAAGGAAAATATGGATACATTTAAGAAGGATATATCCACATGGAAGGAGAGTGAAGATAATATTTATTCAAAAAATATGTGAGTGGGTTGATGACACTACCATATTTTCTGACAAACCTATGATAGTAACCGATTAACCCCATAAATCATTGGAGATTATTGAGTGCCTTAGGAACCTACCACTCCATCATTTCTTGGAGTTTTTAGGATCAAATTTAAATCCTTCTTGTGAAACAATATGACCAAAATACTCCACCTATTAGAGTCCAAAATCACATTTGGAAGGTTTTGCATAAAGTTGATGTTGTTCCAGAACTGAGAATACCTATTTCACATACTTCAAATTGTCTTCCCAAATTTTGCTCTAAATGAGGATGTCATTAAAAAAACAAAAACAAAATTTCTCAAAAATGGATTGAAAATAGTATTAATCAAACTATGAAATTTATATGGTGCATTTTTTAGGCCAAAATCCATGACCATAAACTCATTATGGCCTTCATGAATTCTAAAAGTTATTTTAGGTATGCCCTCTACTCATATTAATATTTGATGATACCCAGGGTGAAGATATAACTTGGTAAAATAAATTTCACCATGCAATACATCTAACAAATAATAAATTATTGGAATAATAAACTTATCTTTTATGGTGAACATGTTTAGTTATTTTTAGTTTGGGAACATCCTCTAAGTGGTATCCTAATTTTTCACCATAACCACTAGGGAAGAATATTCACTTTAGTTGTGTTGGATGATTCCTGCATCCAACATATCTTACACCATATTTTCAATTTCACTCTTCTAGGCATAAGGATACCTTTAAGGTTTGATGTTGGGTGGTGTACTTTTGGGAATTAATTTGATGGATTGATCATGCACTTGGATTAGTGGAACTCCTTTTATCATGTCACCAAAATAACAAAATGGTCATCCAACACCATTTGTAAATCAGGTTGGGTAGAATCCTTGGTTGGCTAAAATTATATGGAAAACAAGTGTGCCATAAATCCTTCAACACCTTTTCTAAGAATCTTTCTTATCTAATGAAAACTAACTAGTTGTGGAGATTTAACCCATAATTCATGCATTTCAAATGTCATGTCTTATGAATGGAAACATATGAATAGTTATTGATAATTCATTTCAATATTCCCCAACTTGGTGAGACATTTCACACCCATAACAATGTCATCCCCTCCTATGGGAATAAAAAACATAGGAAAATCTACTAGGTAGTCTCCCATAGTAAGATTAATACTATCACATTTTCCATAACAGTTGACGACACCACCATGTACAATCATGACCTAAAATTATAGAGTTGGGTAAATAAAATAGTTCAAATTAGTATTTAACTTACTATTGATGAAGTTGTGTATACTCCTAGAGTTAATCAACATAGTCACCTTATGTTTCTTGAGAAAACCTACCACCTTAAGAGTTTGAGGAGTACTAATATCAAAAATTACATGATAGGAAATAGTAAGTTAGGAATCTTTAGATTCATCCTTGGGTTCATCCAAACCTACACCTAAGGCTTCATCATCTTCATCATCCTCATTGGTGAATTCAATGTAAAATAAATTATTTTCAACACAATGATGTTCTTTTCTCCATTTATTATCATAGCTAAAACACAACCCTTTTATACACTTCTCAATTTTTTGAGGGGTCAATTAGGTAGGCTAAGGAAATGATGGTGTTGGGAAAGTGCATTCACATACATTAGTGAAAGGTATTCATTTGAGAATAATTTTTCCTCTACTATGCATGCCCTTTGGATGGATTCAAATAATAAACTGGGAGTAATCATGCAAACCTACAATTGGATGTTATCCTTGAGTCCATATAAAAATAGGTCAGCCAAATTTTCCTCAGTGATGTCTACCACACATAAAGAAAGATTATAAAATTGATGAATATAATCCTTTACAGTCCCTATTTGGTGTAGTTTGGATAGCTGGATGAAGTAGTTTTATGATAAATTATTATAATATTTGAGCTAGAACTCTTCAAAAAATACAAATCGAGAAATTGAGAGACCCATCTTTTTATTTTGATCACATAATGATTGATACCAAATGAATTGCTCAGGTTCTAGATACAAAGAGGCAATGACCACCTTTTATGAGCATGGAGTCTGAGTAGATCAAATAAATTTTTAATTTGAGTGATCCATATGAGTGGATCATTACCATCAAACTTACACATATCCACTTTTGGCAACATTGGCTATAGACTAGGATTGACATTGTGATTGTTTGGAGTGGAGAAGTAAACTAGAGTGGTCGAGGGTTATTTTGTAATAGTTGAGATGTAAAGTTCACCAATTTATTAGTTATTTTCTATAATTTATAACACAATCCATATAGGTCCCCTCTTAGCCTTGTGATGTCCCATTTAACTACATTGAGATCATCTTTTTATACCATGCCATGTAACTCTTACTGAAGTTGTTAAATCACCTCTAAAATATAAGGATCAAAAGTTCCAAATTCCATGTCATCCTTGTGAGGAGTTTTAGGAGTATTTTGGCCTTTATCATGTCTATGAGTGTTAGGACCAACCATGCACAAACTCTAGGAGGATTTTAACCCAAAAAAAAGTGTACTGGCAGATGAGACCATTACGATTACCTTATTAAGATGAATATAATGACTACTAATACACATAAGGGTGAAAAGTTTTAGCTTGAAAAAGTGTATCAGTAGAATACACTATTGTAATTATCTCATGGAGATAAATATAATGACTACTAATTTGCACATGGTTAAAAAAATTCTAGACTTTTTTTTCCAATTTTTTATTTATTTTTTCCTTTTTTGTAAAAAATTCCATGAACAAAACTAGGGTGACAAAAAAATCAATTCTTAACAGATCACACGTTAGTTTTTTTCAACCTTCTAGTGCTTAGGATGCTATTTGAAAAACCACATTGTAAGAAATTTCCCAAATCAAATCTATGATACCACTTGTATTGAAATTACTTAGATGATTCATAATAATAGAATAATAAATTATAGAATTAGGAAAAGAATAGGCAGATCCACAACAACAATTGGTGAAATGATAGCTACTTCATTCTTATCACCACCATCAACAAAAAAATCTACTTGTCCTCCACATTTCCTCTATCTTATTCCTTTTTCCCATCATCATTCTTGTTACCCTCATTTTGTGCATTTTATTATTTCTTCTTGCCATCATCAATACATTGAGCTCTACTCTTCTCTATTAAAAATAATGTAAGATGCCCATTTAAACCTTTTAGGACTTACTAAAATTAAATACTATATTGTTAACAAATTGAGTATAGTAAATTAGGGTAGAAATATGTAATAAATACAACCACTAATCTATTATATAATTGACCTAATTTGACCTTTCTAAAAATAACAATAAATAATATAAATGAGAAATTAGCTAGAAAATGACTTAGATGTATGATCTAGAGGCTAAAAATTGAGGTAGAGGCTATTGTGAGTATCAAAAATAAGATATAGGTGTCAAAACCCCTCTTAGACAGTAGTGACCTAATTATATAGTAGTGCCATATGGTATTAATGTCTATATTTTGGTAGTAGTATCCTCTATGCAGGACTATTCTAAGATTTTAGGTGCACTTGTGTATGGATCTATAAGGCCTATTCCTACATGCATGAGTTATGAAACCATGTAGATGATTTATTTTGATTGATTTTATGAGCAAACCCTAATACTTCATGTTGTTAGGACATTCAACTGATATAAGTAGTAAAGTGTGGTTGTTATTAGGGTAGATTGGACATCCTCAACACCCCACTATGATGAAAGTTGCCTACATACCAATACTTTGAAGAGGGATCAAGCTTGATGTTTTTATCCCCACCTAAGTGCTAGTGCAAGTGTGAGTGAAGCTAGTATGATGGTTGACTTTAGTGTTTTGAATATGCTTAAGGCTAGAAATCTAAGTAATTTGAGATAGGAATGTTGTAGATGGTAGTATGTTGAGGTAGGACAAAATAGGGATTGATAAATTCAATTATGCACAAATTGTTCTAAGTTTACATGTGTAATTTACATCTAATTTCCATCTAGTGGTTAAAGGGATAAAAGTCATGTCTATATATTATTCTAGTGCTTATACGGGTGCTAAAGGAGGTTGAGGCTGACCCTAAGAGGTCTAATATTTTAAAAGATATCTATTTATGGAAAAAAGGGAAAGGAAAGTAACATTAATATTGGGACACTAGAGCCACATGGTGATATTATCCCTATTATGGCACTAGTGTCTAGGTGATATAACTTGAGGCACAAAGGGCCAGGATGTAAGAATGAGGGTCTAGGACTACTTTAAGGATGACTAGGCATGCCTATGGCCCACATAAAGGCTAGATAAGTGTGAAAATAGGCTCTAGGATAGGTCTAGGGCTAATTTAGGGATATGTGGTCTTAATTATCACTCTTAGCACTCAAGTGCCATTTTTAGGTGATTACATTTTCCCCCTTTATTTTAAAAATGTATTAAAGTGAAATGACTAGAATAAAGGAAAAATAAGCATACTTGGAATTACCTAAGAGGTGAAGCCCATGAGTCTATATTTGAGTGTGTGAAGTATGCTCCATTATGCGTCCTAAAAGTGAAATGTGCATATATTAGTCCTTACTTAAAAGATAACAAAAATAAAGACAAAACTAAATAAAGAAGCAAAATTGAGTAAAACTAAGTAAAGGGATAAGAGAGAAGAAAAACATGAGTACACCTCACTAGGTACATGAACCAATGAAAAAACCTGGTGATAACCTATGTGTGTGCATGTATATAGTGATCAATTAGTGAATAACATGGACTATACTAATGGATTTCTCAATCTTCATGTGTGGGTGGCTCAAGAATTCAATCTAGTTTTGACTCTATCACTGCCCACCCCTACTTGATGGATCATGACCCATGCATAACTTGGATTGGAATAATAGTGTGTCTAACCCTATCATGTAGGTGGATCAAGAAATTAATTAAACTATGAGTTCATCATTACCAACCCATGTATAGTAGATGCATATGAAATTGTAACTATGTGATGTAACTAAAAATGTGTAACTGGAGATATCTAGCTAGAGATGTTGACTTTGTGGCCACTTAGGTATATTGGTAGCTCCAGGACACTTGGGAATGCCAACTACTATAGATGGAGAAAGGCATGAAACTAGTGTGCAACCTAGAATATAATGTCTTATGTATACAACATAGATATTGACATGGAATTTATCATTTCATTTGATCAATTGGTGTGTAAGTGAGAAAATAAAAATAATGTGCTATGCACATGCCCCCAAATATGATATATGAACATATTTTAATTGAATTGTATAATTTGTATTTGAGTATCTAAACTTAAAATAGGAAAGGTCATTCCATGTATGATGCCTCTAATTTGAGCAAACTAGTATGAATTTGAGCTAAATTAGTATGAATCTAAGCCAAACTGGTATGAATATAAACTAAACTAGTAAATCTATAATTAAACACGTGTAAACCTAGACTGTATCTACTATAATTTTGTGGCCAATCTACATTCTTTTAAAATGGAAGCTACTAGACAATAACACCATATCTTGGAAAGTAGTGCCATATGGTCCTAGTGTCCCAAATTGGTGTTAATGTTTGACTATTATAATTTCTATGTAACTTTAACTGATCTTTGTGTCACTATTTCCCATTATGTTTACCTAAGTTTAATATCTATAATTTGAGCCTATGTGCTAAAAATTATAATCTGAGTGCATTCTGATAGTTTGATCTTTGTGACAAACCCCTATGAATGCTTCCTCTTTTGAGGGGAGTTGTTAAACCTGTATAATTACTATCCTCAAAAGAAAAATCTCTGCAAGATGTGTGTCAGCCAAAGCATATATGATATCTACGTAACAATCCAATATAATGTGCATACACAACATCAAAATGTAAGATAATCTAAGTATGAGTTTTTAATATGTGATGTATGTTATGTCTATCATTCATAAGGTTGTCAAAATAGATATAACAATGCATGTTTCAATAAATATGCGTAATAATTGAATAACTACCTAAGGGGATGGAGCATGAAGTATATCATGACACCCAAGTAGGAAGGGGAGATGCATGAGGTCCCTCATGGAATGTAAAACTAGAGTGTGTAAAAAATAATAGAAAAATGTCATTTTCATGACACATACATATAACACACATGAGGCACACATAGTAGGCCAAAGGGCCACAAAATAAGGGACATGGGCACATGTCACTTAATCTAAGAAATCAAGACATACAAGGACATGTTCAAATGTCCACCTATGTAAATAACAAGTAAGTAGGCTTAGAGCCACATAGAAGGACATGTTCAAATGTCTACATACATAAACAATAAGGCACACATAAAGAGATTAGCACATGTCTAAAGCATACATATTGTGAAAATAAGTGGCATAGAGCCAAAGAGCAATGCCATATTCAAATTCCATTGTATAGAAGAGGCATATAAATACAATCAAGTCTAAAATAGGAAATTTAAAAAAGAAACTATGCATGAACATGTAATATAAATATGTGTAATGGATAATATATACATATACTACTTATAAATAAGTAAAATATGGAAAACATGTGAGTAAATGTAGCATGATCAATATCAAGATATAACAATGCTAAAGCTGTGATGTAGAGTTTACAAAAATGTAACTTGGTAATCAAAAATATGTATAGGGTTCCTTCAAATGGGTGAATGTGTCAAATGAAGAACTCGTGTATCTATGCATATACCCCCAGTGGGTAGATATTAGCAAATCTAGATTGATGTATTGGACCTGAGTCATGTAGCATTCTGCAAGCACTTGATAAGAATAAGTGAAATATGTATATATGATAAAAATGACTATACTAAGATAGCTAACAAAATATAGTGTCTATAAAATATAATAAATGTAAACATGACAGTGCATAAAATCTATAATTTTATGTTTTTATATTAAATATTTGATTTTTTTTTGTGTTTTTGACATATTATATTGTTTTTATATTTTCTTAATATAATCTATTTACTAGCAATATGAAAATGAAACTATATACAAGGAGCAATAAATAAGGAAATTATGTATAATAAGGGAAGAACAATACTAACTGATGAGTCTCATGGGAGACTCACTATTAATGAGGCTTGTGTCAAAAATAGGAATGGTAACCTCTCATGTAGTATGGTGTTGTAGTATGGATCTGAATATTGTTCATTGTTAAAATCATAATAACTTGGAATGCTAGTGTTGAATTCTATTATATCTGGATGAGCATAGGGAATTGGCTCATACTATGGAATTGCTATTTCCAAATTATACTTTAGAATATTGATTGTGATTTTTCCCTTTGAAACTATGCTTATTGTAGGCATATGGTGTTGTGGAGGCTCTTTTGATAGAAAGCTTTTTTTGAGAGTGCTTGTTATTTTAGCATGATTTTAATTTTGTAAATTAAGTTCTTGCTCTTTTTTAACATTTATTATGTATCTAGACTTATTGCCTTGATTAACTTTATCTATGATTTATTTGCCTTAGGATGTTAAATAAATCCCAAACCTTGTTGACTAACAATATCAACTGCTAGATATGGGTAGTGATGCCTTGGGCCTACTTGCCCAAACCTTGACCATGATAATCAAACTATTGTAGATATTTTTAACCAAAACCATACTAATTTTAAGGTTGAGATTCATTTTGGAGAGGTAGATTTGCATCTTTTACTTACTTTACCTACTTTTATTGTACTATTTATTGCTTTGATTGTACTTTTTGAACCTTATTGCTCTGAGTTATGATTTGGTAACCATTTTTATATTGTTTCTAAATTTAACCCTTTTTGAATTTTTAGATGTGCTATTGTATGTTGTTTGGATGATGTCTCACTATTTGAGTTATTTTTATCCATTAATTTTTGTATTTTCCTTTTCAATGCTAAATATGAATCGGTGTGGTGCCCATGCATTCTATTATATGCACAATAATATTTGGATCTCCTCACTAGGTGTATAGGAGGTATGTTGATCAACTTATATTTAATAATTTCTCTTAGTATCTCACTTGAACTCTTATTGAAACCTTTTAAGCTTTTTAAATCACTTATAATAGATGCATTTTGTTTTACTTTATGATTTGGATATGAAAGAGTGCTAGGCACCACTTAATAGGTGTAGGTGCATATATATGATGAACACTAGCATATTTTAAAGACTTTGTACATGTAATTTGATTTTTTAATAATGTGACATTTTTAATAAATAACTAATTTTGATTCTGTAATTCTAATATTATCTTGCTTATACTAATAATTTGATTGCTTAGAGTCTCACAAGTGCTAACCCTAGTTACTTTTGATTGAACATGTAGGCACACACACTGTAGGGGAGGTGTGTAGATAGGCTAAGTATGGGGATGAAAAACAATAGTATAAGCTACTTCATCTCATGGAGGAGTGATAAAATGGACCTGGTTAGAGGTAAAGTACCTATCACCCTCATGAAGATGAGTAGGAGGAGGAGATTCTTTCTTGTGCATAAGATATGACATTAAAACTTGAAACACAGTTGTTAGCTTATGTACTAAATCCTCTATGTGTGTAAGGGTTTGTTTCTTAATTGAATTCCACATAAAATAAAAATGACATTCATTTCAATTGAAGCATCATATATACATGTGTTTATGTATTTTTTGAGTTCATTCCAAATTAAAGGAAACAAACATGTAAATGAAAGTATTAGACTTTGAAAAAAAAGGTGATACATTTATTATATTATTATTATTATTCTTCTTCTTCTTCTTCTTCTTATTATTATTATTATTATTATTATTATTATTATTATTATTATTATTATTATTATTATTATTATTATTATTATTATTATCATGATTCTATCAAAAAATATATAAAACCATATGGATCTAAACTCTAAAATATGGGTTTCAGAACGCTAGAAATATAAACCCTAGGGTTATCTAGGGTTAGGGTTTGTACAATATTTAAAGTAAGTTGGGTTCACAAATGTTTTAACCTTTTAGGAATTAGATGAGAGTAAATCCTATATTGTTAAAGAGATGAGTATAGTAAATCAAGATTTAATATGAAATAAATATAACCACTGATTTATTATAGAATTGACCTAATTTAACCTTTCTAAAAATAACAATAAATAATGTAAATAAGAACTTAGATGGAAAATGATTGAAATGGATGAATTGGAGGCTAAAAATTGAGGTAAAATCTGGTTTGAATGTAAAAAATAGGATCCAGATGTCACAACCCCTCTTGGATAGTAGCACGCTAATTAGAAAGTAGCATCGTGTGGTGCCAGTATCCCTATTTTAGTAGTAGTATCCTCTATGCAAGATTGTTCTAAGCTTTTGGGTGCACTTATGTCTAGATTTGTAAGGCCTATTCTTATGTTCACAATTTATAAAACCTCATAGATAACTTGTTTTGATTGATTTTATTAGTAAACCCTAATCCTCCATATTGGTAGGAAATCTAATTGATGCAAGTAGTAAAGTGTGTTTCTTAATAGGTAGGCTAGACATCCTCAACACCTTAATGTTATGAGATTTGCCTACATACCAATACTCCAAATAGGGATCAAGCCTTATTTAGTTCTCCCCACCTAAGTGTTGGTGCAAGTGTGAGTAAAGCTAGTATGATGGTTGATTTGAGTGATTTAAATGTGCTTGAGATTGGAAATCTAAGTAATTTGAGCTTAGGATATTTTAGATGGTAGTATGCATAAGTAGGGAAGAATAGGGATTGATAACCTTAATTGTGTAAAAATTGTTTTGATTATGCATATGTAATTTGTATATGATTTCCATCTAGTGGTTAAATGAATAAAAGTCATGTATATATACCATAATGGTGCTTGTATGGGTGCTAAAAGAGGTCTAAGTCAAACCTAGGAGGTATAATATTTGAAAAGATGTTTGTTTGTGGAAAAAGGATGGAAAGGATAGTAGTACCAATATTATAACTCTAGTGCCATGTGGCGCTACTATCCCTATTATGGTGCTAATGTCTAGGTGGTAAAACCTAAGGCATGAAGGGATATGATGTAATAATGGGGGTCTAAGACTAATTTAGGGATGACTAGGGATGTCTATGGCCCACACAAAGGCTGGATAAGTGTGAAAATAGGCTCTAGGATAGGTCAAGGGTTTAGCTAGGGATAGGTGGTTTGAAGTAGCAATATTAGCACTCAAGTGTCAGTTTAAGTGAAGATAGTGCCATATTATAAATCATCATCTACAAGACCCACAAGGACATTGTGATTAATAAAATAAAATTTCAAATTAATGCAATGTGATTGAAAATATTTCATTTATTACATACATACCATGGGTATGATGAATTTTCATGTGAGAAGATAAACTGCTAAAAGAGTGAAATCACAAAGTGACATCAAATTTGCCAAAAATTGAAAAATGAGACATAATGAATTAGTTTTTAAACCTTAACCTAAAAATCCCACGTATAATTAGGATTTTATTTATAGGAAATATCACTCCTCCCATGTTGTAGGTGATCCACTTGAAAAAATTATTAGCAGTAACAACATTGTTCATAAAATGCATGGAATGTACATCAAAGAAATGGGAAAAATAAAATAAAATTATTGGGATACATGAAATAACTGTGTAAAAATACATATTATGATTCTAATGATACTAATATGCCTTTTCTAACATTAAATTTTGTAGAGAGGGCACCAACAAGGTTCCCTATATCTTCCAATTCCCTCCATGCATGTACCCATAAAAATAAGTCATGGCTCCCTCTGTCTAGTTTGCACAATCCATTTAACCACTATTATGTTAGTGAGTTGTGCTTTTACATGTTGTCTATTGTTATATGACCTTCACTAACATTTATGTGCTTAAAAAATTAATTTATTTCCATATATTTTTTCTTATAAATAGGTTTAGGTGAACAATATATTTAGGAAAGTGAATCCTAATTTTTTGGTGGCCCAAACCAAAATTTTGAAATTTGACACAAACTTAATATTTCATAGTCTAATGTGGCATAAAGGTGACGTAAATGTGGTGCTATTTGTGCTAATTTTGTATCATAATTTTGATTGAAAACATTAAAAAAAATTAAATCAACCTAATTTGTGTCATTAATTGTACTTCATGTACAAACACACAATCAATTTCAAGCTGGGATGGGTTGGGAGAAAGACTACACAATTAGTCCAAGATATGAACTTGGGAGGTTGTTTGGTATGATTAATTCCATGAGAGATAATATCTCAAAAAAATCAAGAGAGCATACATGGATATCATATCATACTTTAATCTTAGTTTTAGATAGACATGGGAAAGACTACTTGCAGAATTTAGACCTCTACTAAGTATGCCATTTTTATATTACTTAAGAGCATTTTATTCTAATATTTACCTCATGATTCAATACATAGATGGAAGGACTCTTCCTCAAGTCTATGACATTGTTGTGTTAGCTGAGACACATCCCATACATGTTCTTCAGATTACTCCCATGCCTATAATGCCCTTGTTTCACGATTTACTTATTGTCCTTGCTCTCCAAAACTCTCATGAGCAAATATACCAACCACCCTAGCCAACCCAAGTCTAATCCATAAGTCTTAGTTTAATTGTTGAAGTGATAACCCTTGTGGGGGAATTTTACAAAGACTTTTTGGCCTTTAAAACCCAATTGGATATTCAAAACATCCATGAAAAACTTGTTATTTAAAGCACCCCAATGCCTTACTATTCAAACAATAAAGATCTTCCACCAAATACATTACTTATATTTACTTCATAGGTCAATAACAATCCAAACAAGCCTCATTATATGTCAATTCAATCCCTTATCAAGCCTATGATGGCCTAAAAATGACAAGAATTTAACAAATGATTAAAAATCCAACATATTTCTTAAGAAATGAGATAACAAATAATAGAATTTTGTGTATATGAAGAAAGAGAAGGCAACCAAGAAGAGGTCAATTCATACACTAAAAGAGAAACATCAAGATTTTTTGATTATGATGATCAATGTATTTTCTAAGAGATTCAGCATAAGGATGATATTGTAGTTGATGTAGACTATGTCTTCAAAGAGACCATTCACAATATAAGAGAGAGTTGAACATTGATAGTTTAATTGAAAAGGGATATTTAAAAAAAAACTTGCTATAATGGGTGATCATGAAGATGAAATCCTATTTGACTTTGGATAAATTACATCGTAGTTGATGCTTGAATACCTTATAAATCCCAAGGATAAATGTTTTCTAAGGAATAAATAGAGAAAAAAAAAAGGATTTAAGAACTAAATACATTGAGGATTTATCCTCAATTCCTATTTTTTATTTATTTTCTTAATGATTATGTTCCTTATAAGAATGATGGTGATCTATTCCTTGTTTTTGGACAAAATTGATTTATTTTTGAAGAAAATTGAGATAAATATCAACATGCATACCAAAGTTTGAAAGGTGTTATTTAAGAGCCCCTAATTTTAGTCTACAATGATTAAGAAGAAGAAGACTTCAAATAAGACAATTAAGAGGACTCAAGATCTATTTTTAGTAATCATGATGAAGTAAACATGAATGTTTCCTTGTAAAAGGGATGCCCCACTAGGTCCCAAGATCCTCTAAAATTTAATACAAACAATCCATTGGTCATGTTCGTATCAAGTTTCATTTAGGTCAAATTAGAAATAAGGCTATGAAGCATGGGGTGATTTTTGAGTAGATGATTTTTAAAAGAAAGAAGTGGTCGATATGCAAAAATCTCTCATCTTATTTCTAATCCTTTTTCCCTAAAATCAATATGGAGGTAGCAATAATAACCTCCAAGAAGATGATTTTTTAAAGAAATAATTGGTCAAGATGTACAAATCTTTCATCTTATTTCTCATTCATTTCTTAGAGGTTATTATTGCTACCTCCATATTGATTTTAGGGAAAAACATCATCATAAAATAAAATTGATTTTATATGTCAGTTAATGGTTTTGTTTTGGAATTATCCATGCTAGTTAGAGTAGGATTTATATTCTTATCACAATAAGATGTTGCTGCATCACCTTGTATAAGTTAACTTTGGCTTGTGTATGTATTTATTTTTTTGTAAATAGTTTTTTTGCAGGCCAACCAAGGGAAATGAAAATTTTAGTCACAACAAAGATTCAAGAAAAAAAATTGTATAAAATTAAGAGAAAATGAAAAATAAGTTTAGTTTAATTTTATTAAACTCAATAACATCTTTGTTGTGTAAAATTGACTGAGGAAAAATCACCTATGGTGGAAATACATGTAAATTTAACACTCTGTAGGTCTATAGCTTCATGTGCAAAGATATGGAAGTTTGGAATTTGGATTTTTCTAAAAACTTTAAAGAAAAACCATATGGGCTAGAATTGAAATCTCAGATATGTAAATCAACACTTGGGCATTATCTTGGTGAAGTTTCAAAGCCACAAAGATAAACATGAAAGATTATTTTTCATTTTTAGGTATCCATTTATGTGAAGTAAAATGCTTCAATTTTCTCATCAAACAACTAAGTTATTCTCTTCAATAAAAATTTGGGATCCCTCCTGCCATTGATATTATTTAGATTTGATGGTATAATCTATATTAAAATAATTTATGTAAGGAGGAAGCTTAAAATCCCTTCCTACCATTGATCTGCTTTGGATCTAATGGATAGAGCTATTTGAAAAAATCTAGCCAAGAGAAACTAGTGGAGCTCAAAATTTATTCATTTGCATACTTTTCCAAGTAAAAAAATGGCTTAGGCAAAAATGAGAAGGATCTCTTGTTATTAGATTAGATCATGGGAAATCCCAACTAGCCATTAGATCTATAGCATAAGGAAAATTAAAAGGCTTTGTTTAATTTTTTGGCCATGATTTGAAAATTCACTAGACACATGGTAGTTAGGAGCTACTTTGGAGAAATAACATTGATGATACTTGCTAGAATCCTCTCTAACCATTAAATTACAAAGAGTCTCAACTATCCATCGATCTAAAACATTGTTGGAAATATTGTCATTGATGTCAAAATTCTATTAATATAGCATTTAATGTCTAAAGGTGTTTTTAATGTTCATATCTTGGATAAAGAGTGTTAATATTAATTAAATATTAATGAATATATTTTTGTTTGAATAAAGACAAAAGAGGGCCCATGAGGAATTCAAAGAGTCACCAAGTAAAGAAAAATGAGGGAAAGGATGCATTTTCCCATGAAGGGTCACCTTGAGGAATTTGAAGAGTCACCAGATAAAGACAAAAGAGGTAAATGACACCTTTTCCCATGAAAGGTCACCTTGAGGAATTCAAAGGGTCATGCAAGATAAGTTTGGCACCATTTTCTATGTGAATTGAAAGGTCTCAAAGGGTGAATGCAAAAGGTCATTTGGAAGGCTATAAAAGGAAGATTAGGAAGCCATTTTGAAGTGTGGAAGTAAATGATTTTATCTAGCCAAGAAGAGCATAGTAGATTAGAGAAAAGAGGAGATATAGTAGTGTGATATCATTTATTGAGAAATCAACATTGAGATATAGTGGTATTTTATACACAAGAGGGGTTAGTTCTCTTGTGGGTTGGTACACATGAATCATTGATGTGTTGGTGCTCAGTAAAGGGGTTGGTGCTCCTACAAGTTGGTGCTTTTAAACATTATAAACTTGAGTTGGTGCTCATTTATATACTTGAGATTGTTCTCTGTGGTTTTTCCCACTTTGGGTTTCCATATAAAATCTAGTCTCTCTCTCTCTCTCTCTCTCATGTGGTGCATGTTATTGCTTTCACTTTTATTACATATCTTGAATGTGTGACTAAGTGGTTAAAATAAAGGAATTTGATTAAGTAAAAGATATATTATATACTGTGAATCAGTATATCCCATGCTTAACAATTGGTATTAGAGTAGGTTCCTTTGGAAAGAGTTTAACAGCTTGAAGGTAGATTGGGGAAATCATGATGCCCAAGCAACTAAAGAAAGATAATCAAGAGTTGAAATCTTTGGTTGAGGCTCTTAAGGAATAGGTGTGTATCTTGGATTCCAAGTTGGATATAGAAGCAAAAGAAGATAAGATGTTTATTTAGGATCTTAACAATCAGCTAGAGGTTACATATTCAATTTTGAAATCAAGAGAAGAAGAGTGTAATCAGTTGAAGGTTGATTTAGGTTATTTGAAGGATAAGCATGAGAGGATCATAATCAAGGTTGAGAAAGACCATGAAATATCAGTCCAAGGTGAGAAGGATGCAAGTTTTAAAGGCAAATTGAAGAAGCCAATCATGCAACTCAATGCCTTTAGGTTTTCTAATTCTTTTCATGGCCATTATTTTATAGACCATGAGGGTTCAAGTCCCTCTATCCCCAGGTTTATGTCTGAATAACATATATCTTATTCTTTTCATAATTCTGTGAGCAATTCAGAATTCTCACTTTATTTTAAATAACGCTTATTGTGATTATCTATTACTCCACTATTTTTTGCTAAATAGCAAAATAGATCTTAAGATAAGTTGATCGTAGGAGCAATTGATCTATTTTGTCACATAATCATGTACTATATGTACAATTACTATTATTAAAATTGTAATACAGAATTGTAAATAATTTTATAATTATGCGATTATGACTTATCAATCCAAAAATAGGATCCTTTTCAAAAGGGAATTTTTTTTTCCCTTTGTCTTTTTAGTTGACACAAGTGCAAGTTATGTACTAGGATAATGCAGAGGGAAGAGCTGGGATAGCTCAGTTGGTAGAGCAGAGGACTGAAAATCCTCGTGCCACCAGTTCAAATCTGGT